>JAAVUC010000098.1:0-293945 GCA_014898925.1 Fusarium nelsonii | reverse complement strand
CATAGCCAATTGGTTCAGTAGACCACTTATTGAAGGTCAATTAGGTAAATCAGGGGCCCTAAATATAGTATAAGTAATAAATAAGGTGCTAAGTGCTTAAGTGGGCTTAATTGTCAGCTATAAGGCATTTTTGATCTAACTAGTGTGCTGACATAAGAATTATTATTTGCACGGGTACCCGTGCAGGTATGCTTAGCCGCGAAATAAACAGAAGGAATCGGATTTTTCCTTCTTTCCAAAGGACACATGCCAGGGAGCTTCCTGTAACGGTTATGGAACAAGTGGACATACTTGCGTAGACGATCTTATTGGGTTCGTTTGATAAAGGCAATCGAAACTTGATGCTTTGCTGATAGGGAAATCATTGCTCTAGCAGGATAATTCTTTAGTAAAGATTTCGAAGATGGTCGGGATGAGAGTTAACTATCAACACAATGGGTATGAGTATACTTTGTACATGATGACGCGTAATATATGTTCAAAGAAAGAGAGTCTAATACACGTAATGCCCAGTCTTTTCAGTTCGAGAGTTTACTGAAAGATACATAGTGTTTGGACTGAGGGTAAGGGCGTTAGGGTCAACCAGAGTCTTTTTCTTCAAAGTCTATTATCTTTCCTATAAGGAACCGCAAATTCCCCTTCTTCTTCTAAAGCAGAACTTCTTCTTTACATCTTCTGTCGAGCTCTTTCGTCCACTGCTCTCAGCTATCAACTCTTGCTATCACTCTTTTTATACCCTTTCTATTACTCCCTCTACCACTCTCACTCCTCTCACTACTACTCTCAAGACTACTCTGACTATCACCTCTTATAACTCTTACCACCATTCACCATCTCTCTTATTAGCTTCTATTGCTTACTTCGACTTGAATTTTGTCGTCGAAATCTATTTATAGATATATCAAGCTCGAAAAGATCAAAACACGATATTTTCTATGACCAACTTTTATCACCAACATTCGGATATCAGTCTTGCAGACTATCATCAACAATTTACAGAAGCTACCGGCTATCAGTGGTACGGAATTCTACACGATACATATACACCTATAACTATGCCAGAGACTACAGTCGACATGGCATCTAAGATGGAGTGGAATGAGTTCTTGGACCTTTATCATCATGTGAGCGGTCTTTCACGCTCGCCAACTACGATATCGACACCTCAGTCTCTATCAGATATAACTGAGTCTATGAAATACACTTTCTCATCTCAGGATATTCGAGACGCTATCGCCTCTCTTCCTGCAAAGTCTCGCAAAGGAACTCCAACCTATCCACCTCCATCTCATCTAAGTGGTGTTGAAGACAAGAGGGGCACTGTTCCTTTGGGATATTTTTCCGGCGTTGCCACGGGCACAAACCTTACTCCTCCTGATACACCCTCTCTTCCCAATGACCCCAAGGGCGCAAACTCTGGTCCCCCGTCTCCAACCAACGCTTTCAGAACCATAAGCTGGGGTCCTTCTCAATTCCCAACCAACAACTCCAGGTGTGGAAACTGGGTTCCCCCCTCTTCTCCTCCAAGACACTTTAGCAGTACATACAAGCAAGTCCCTGAGCAACCGCCTAATGCCCAAGGGAAGTATACATATCTGCCTCTGCCTGCCCAACGATATGTCCTCTCTGAGATGCAAACCCTTCTGGAACACGCCTGCTTCTCCTTCGCTGAGAGATGCATGCCACACATCCTCGAGCAAAACGGATGGGACTGTCCGGAGGCTGGCGAACTTAACGTGTGGGCACATCACCTCACTTCGAAATGCAACTACAGAGATTTGCACATGTTCGCCCAATACAACAGGATCACAGATCCTCTTGAAGGTCTGATGGAATCAGCCAAGCAGATCCGCCACACCGCTGTTCATCGAACTAGGCTGACGGTGACTTATCTTGCCATACTTATGGACCATGCAGTGGCTCTCTGTACTATTCTTGGAGAACCCGACGATTTGAAGCAGTTGCAAGATATTCGGGATATCACGAACTCCGAGATCTCGCAGCTCGAGGATGATGCGCAACAAGTTGGCACTCAGTTGATGCAGGCCCTGAAGATCCGCTGAGGTCATATTACAGCCTGATAAATATCTGCCTGGGGATAGATCAAGGTTGCACTGATAGAAACACTATATTATCGAGGCCTGCCGATGGTTGCACCATACAAAACGAGCATCACGTTTCTATCCTGGCATTTCAAGGAGCTCTATGGGGTGTTTTAGGCGTTCAAAGGGTTTTGCATATATACTTTGATCCTTGGCAAGTTTCATTCAGTTTTGAGTTGGATATAAAAGCCGCTCCATCGCTCATGGCTTTGCATACTCAAGATTTTCTGCTCATTTATTGTGTGATAGTACGTAAACCCCAAATGTGATGTGTGACAAGCCCAATGGACCTAACACCAAACAACTAAAGACTCAATCCACTCTGTTCCTTTGTCAAGGGAATTCCCCTCTGATAGACATGGCTTATGCTTATGGGTAGACTCGAAGCAACTGAACTACCTCTGTACCGTCGACCCATAGTAAATGCGCTGTCCTGGGTATAATCATTGGTCATTGTAGGTCTATCATGCTTTGTTTAATTGCAACATTTGCCAAACTCCTCTAAAAACAACATCCCCAAGAGTCCCTTCTTCTTAGTTGCTCTTCTCGGCGAAAACAAAAGCATCAAGCTCCTGGTAAGTCTTCTCCAAATCGTCGTTGACAAGAATCTTGTCAAACTCGGCCGATCGTGCCCAAGCAAGCTCGTCTTGCGCACGGGTAAGACGCTGCTGGATGCTCTCCTCAGTCTCGGTACCGCGACCTCGGAGTCTCTTCTCAAGCTCCTCAGTGTCGGGGGGAGAAACGAAGACATAGCGAGCGTCGATGGTTGACGCCTTGACTTGCTTAACGCCTTCCATTTCGATGTCGAGGACGACAACCTTGCCCTTGGCTGTTTGTTCTTCGATAGTCGCCTTGCTAGTTCCGTAGAGGTTGCTTCCGAATTGGGCGCTGGAAGAGGAGGTGTTAGTGTATGCGCAAGGTTATCCATGTGATGGGTGAACGTACTGCTCGACAAAGCCATCCTTGGCGATCAAGTCTCGGAAAGCATCCTTGGTGACAAAGTGGTAGTGAACACCATCGCTCTCGCCCTCACGAGGGTTGCGGGTAGTATGCGACACGGAGAGAGTGAACTGGTCGGGGTGTCGGGTGAAGAGCATGTTGATCAGCGTGCCCTTTCCGACACCGCTAGGTCCCGAGATGACGATGGGTCGACGGTCCGAAGGAGAAGCCATTATAAAGGAGCGTCTATAGAGGAAGAGAGTTAGAATAGAGTATGAGGTAGGCTGAAGCTGCAGGTACTCACTTTGGAACTTGAAAGACAGGGATTTGCTTGATTGAAAGAGTTGAGTTGCGCTTCGCATAACCCAGAAACCACCGCATCGTAGTGGGAAAATGCTAACAATGGCGGGGTGTTAGCTAATCTAATCTCATCTAATGCAGGAGTCACCGCGCACTGTGGGGGAATTCATCCAATCACGTGGTACCCTCGAGACTGCAGAAAGATGGCTACGGTGAGGAAGACTCATAGAACTGCCACTTGAGTAGTTCATGGAGTCTGCATATGCCAAGTGATTGCACAACAATTAGCAATTGTGTTATACAGGTAGGTAGAAGTGCAGCTTAAAATAAAGGGCAAAGCACAAGTCACACCCACTGACTGCTCGGAGGTCACAAAACAAGTAAAGAAGCCAAGCGTGTTTGTCTATTAATATACCTAAGCATCAACTATTCTATACTTCATTCCGACTTTATGCCATAAGCTGTCGTAACACGTCACCCGTTGCCTCAAGCCCGGGGTATCATCCATGCCTTTCTTCATCCTCATTAACCTGTATACATCGTTCTTGTGCACGTCGTATTATTACCCATCGTACTCCTTTTCAATCAACCCGATGCTTGTTGCGAGAAGGTCCTCTTTCAAGCTCAGGAGTCTTCATGTCGCGTACTCGTTCTTCTCGAGGCTCAACTGCCGTGACTGTAGTATCCCAATGGATATAAAACAATCGTCCTCGCCAGTTGACAGTGTTTCCAAAGACGACTGCATAGGCCCAGACCGGGAAAGCAAGCCCCTCCCGTCCAATCCAAGCAGCCAGGAATTCCAGAAATGGGCGGCATTTAACTCCACCTGGATTTGTGAAGCCTCTGGCAAAATAAGGCGTATATTCGTCAACCTCCATTGTGAGGCCGGAATGCAAACGTCGGTAACCGAGATAATCTACGAGCATCCAAAGAGTAGTTATCGAAAACCAAGCAGTTGCCATAACGCTCCAAGTTTTGGGAATACCCCACCAGTCATTGAAGAGTGGCACAGTCGTGATCGCATAGGAAATATAAGTCGCGAACAGAAAGCACTCAGTGAACGGTTCAAGAACTGTCGCTGAAAGAACTGTATACTTTCTGGCCCTGAGCCACCGAGATCGTCGTGCTAGGTAGGCCTTAACAGACATGCCTGACACTGGCTGAACGGCGATGTCCCCCCAGACAAGCCCGTGTCTTTTGTAGCCGGGAAAATCTGCACCCCACAGCGCCTCGCCTATTAAATGGTCTTCACAAATATTGTGAGAGAAATAATCCACGCCTGTTGGGAGGTTCTTTTCTTGATCCAGTTTCGGATTAAATGCGGGATCCGTCGCTTGATCAAGTTGGGACTTCCGGAACATGTTGCTCTTGCCAACAGCGCATGGTGCTGCACGGAGAATGTTGATGGCACTGTAGAACTTAGCATGTGAAGTTGCCATGAACATCTCGTCAATACGTCCGCCGCCCTGGATGGTACCCCTGGAATCATTGTGTACTTCCTCGTCAACCAAATCGTCAGCAGGGTGATCTTCCTCAGATGAAGCATCCAAGAGAGACTGACCTTCTGCCGCGAATGGTGTAGAGTAATTCGTCAAATCAACAACAATGGGTAACTGGTGGACAAATTTGTAGGGTTTAGAGGCGCCGCCGACTCGGTACCCCATAAGCTTGTCAACCATGCGCCCCAGAACTCCCTTGGCCATCCAGACATTGCAGTCAACAACCCATACAATATCCCCCTTGGCCTCCCGGTATGCTCGGCTGAGATTGCGGATCTTGGGGTTGGGTCCCATGTTGACGGTCTCGCTTAGGACATGGTCATCCTTCTCGAGCAAAATACGCGCATCGATCGTGGGGAAATCTTCGATGACCTTTTGGAGGATGGGATACGCTGGGTCGACATCATTTTCGAGACAGAGACGGATCGAGAACTTGTCCTGTGGGTAGTCCTGTCGAAAGGACGCAGCGATGCAATCGTAAAGTCTGGGCTCTAAACCCTTGACTGGCCGGATGATGGTGACGTGAGGCGCGTTTTGACCAAGCTGAGAGGACAACGGAGGAGCATTACGATTCCTAAAGTTGCAAAGGCTTGTGTCGCGCGTGTCAGGGAGAGTTCAGTTGGGTGAGAAATACAAAACTTACAGCGAACGCGCACCAATGACGACAAGGGTGGTGACGATGCTGCCGAGAAACAAAGAGACTGCAGAAAGAGACTCCTTTATTGAGTACATTGTAACGAGAATGGTGGAGGAGTGAGTGAGTTATCGACTGAGCAACGGGAATGCCCGTTGACCTCGAATAAAGAAGAGTTCCTTGTAAAGGGTACTCCTGCTCAGTAAGGTCGGAGGTATGGAGTTGGGGGAAGATGTGGCTGACTAGCCAATCGCGCGCGACATGGGTGAGCCGGGTGAGCTAAGGTACCTACCTAGGTACCTACCTATGCCGGCATAGGTGGTATTGCTCACCCTGCACTGCACCCTCCTTCAGGGTGAATTAGTGCAATTGATTGGCTTTGACCGTTACTTGCCTACCACGCAGCAGCTTCATCGCTTTCTCACCAAACTTCTCATTTCCTACGGCTGTTTTGAGGATTGCTTCCGTGATTTCAGATTTCTTTTCAAGCTGGTCCCGCAGCAATTCAATAATCCTGAACGCCTCACCGCCGTCGAACTCAAGCCCCCCTTTAGTATCTCGCATGTGTGTGTCTAGCGAGGTCAAGAGATTAAAGCACCTTGCAATGTCGTTCCCTGATGGTTACACTCAAATTAGCGGCACTCGGCACTTATCTAGGGAAAAAAGGACCTTACTGATAAATATGATTGGAGTTTCTACTTGTTCTAAGACAATATCAAGGAGATCAAAAAAGCGCAGTGACATATAGGATGTTTAGGATGAACCAGTAGCATCTTTTACACAAGTCATAAAAGCTCTAGCATCTAGATCTGAGGCAGTGAACAATTTCCTCCTTATAACATGCTGTCTATCTACGAATGTAATCCTGTTCTTAGCCCACCAAAGGTCAAATCAGATGATATGATCTGGTAACATGAAACTTTGGATCAAGCAATATTCTGCCTTAAGCATTCCTCCAAGTGAAGAAAATATCTTTCAAAGATCATAGTAGTTCTCGATAGTCAAGGGAACTTGCTGGTTCCCCTGATACAGCAGCACATAGTGCATTCTGGTGCCGTCCCAATGAAAATTGAACTCCAAGCTCTGGAGCCCACCAACGGCATTCCAGGACAGGCAGCTTGCAAATCCAGAGACTGCATTTGGCCCCTCTTGGCGATATATGTTCACGTAAAGACGGCCATCTCTCCCATGCCACACTGCCTGCGGAGGAACAGGTCTTCTGTTTTGGCCGTCAGCAGAGAGTTCGTCGCCCTGAAGAGTGTATCAGCCAAATGATCTACCAGCGCATGTATGAATGAGATACTAACTGGGTTGACAAGCCAAAGAATGGACCTATCAGTGCTACTCTCTAAGCCATAGCCTTCTCCTGAGGCTCGAGCATTGACCTGCACAATTGGCTGATTTGACTGGCTATTTGCCTGAATACCATGGAACACGGCACCTCGACCTACTGAAGTCCAACTATAGAAACTGGTCAGTTACGGTGAGCGCGAGACGCTAGCGATAAGACTGACCCTTCAGTGTCTTCGAACCAAACAACAGTGGTTGGGAGAGACGAGCTTTTGGCCATGATTTCTATCTTCCGTTGAAGATAACTGTTACGGCCAAATCCTCCAGCCACGACGACATACTAGAAACCCTATTATTAACAAGTTCTATGTATATCCGGTCTAGAAATTACTCACTGTTGTCGGGTTTCCTGTCTCTCGACTTACCAGTGATATTTCAGAGTCAACTAAGTTGACAATCTTGTTAACAATAGGATCAAACACCTTATTAATATCGTCCCTAGAGTAATCATCAGCTACCTCCTTTGGCTAGTCTGAGGGAAAGATGAACGGAGAGTAAAGGAATAACCGTTTATTACTTACACGGTAAAGGTCATCGTGAGACTGTCAGGATTCGCTCTGGGATTTCGTCTAGCCTGGGACCCAAGAAATTTCAGAGGAAGGGGGAAGGACCTGGCTACCATGCCGAGAGAGTGACTTTTCTTCAAAATTTTATCCCAGATATCCTCTACGAAGTCATTGAAGTCTTCGTCGGTCAGAGCTTTGAATGTTGGCCTTGGACACACTCTCTTAGCCTTGCGCTTGACCAGGTCAAGGAACGCGTCGTCTACAAGAGCCCCCCCCGCAAAGATACATTTGCCAGGTGTAAACTCCCGCACGGCGAAGGGCTGGATAGATACCACTTGGTACGAGATCAGATCCTGTTGAGGAGATAAGTGCCACGAAGACAGGCTGACGTTGGAGTAGTCAATTCACTCACTGTAGTTCCTCCACCGCAGTCGCAGATGATAACTGTATCTCCGACCTGGAATCTTGCACCCTGCTAGATGATTTAGACGGTGTTCAGAGTATATACGTTGTGCTAGGATTTGCTCTGCCTACCTCGAGGTTGCCTGGGTAGACTAAACTAGCCGACATGAGAGCAATGCCAGTGGCTTCTGCCTCTGTGAGAAATTTCCGCGAAAGACGAACGTTTGGGCCAAGAATATTGGCGGCCTGAATGGCTTGATAGAGTCTTTTTCGAGCGTCTGCCGGCCAGATGACTGGAACCGTCACGGTAATTACGATATGACATTGCGCAAACTCGTCAACCTTTTCGATACGCTCACGAATTGTCTTATGGGCATGTTCCCAGATAACTGCAAAGAACTTTGAGGAGTCATCGACGGCACTCATGTCTAGTGCCTCACGTTCTTTGGTGAAATTGTCGAGTTTCTTCGATACTCGGACATCATGAGGCAAGTCGTCCTTATGTGGAAGTGACAGTTTGAACCATTCCAACCACTTGCCATCGTATCCCAAGCCACCATGGATACCGGTAGGGTACTTCGTAGAGACTCCCAATCCCTTAGAACCGAAAGCCTTCAGGAAATGGACATGGCAGAGGCTCGGGTGGGCTTGGTTTTCGGAGTTGGGGACCGCAAAGGCTATCTTGGAATACCTGCAATTGCATAAGCAACAGTAATCTCCCAGAAGTGAATAGCTTGGGTGATTGTGCCTAATGAACTCACGTAGTGCCAAAATCTATTCCGGCGAACACATCCAGGCGACGAGTGGATTGTCCTTTGGGAGTTGCCTCACGAGATGCCATCTTGATAGAGTTCCGAATAATATGTGCGTGAAGTTCTGAAGCTCCAGGTTTGTTGCAAGTAGGACACATCATGGATTATATTTGGCCTGAGAGCAAACGGGCAGCTACGGTAATACAAAGAGCGAGCTATGCAAGGGGCCTGAGATTGTCAGGACTTACCGACACTATGATTTGTACCTGCCATTATCCGATATATCACATTCTAGACCGGCTGCCTGCTATCCGCTGTGAGGCTGGTAGGGACGGGTGCGATTGCCCACGTCGTCAAGAAAAGTGCGATATTGGTTGGTGATGGTGTCCTCCGTTGTGGCACAAGGCTGAGGAATGAGTCTGTAAGTATCCTTAACCTGGCCTAAACTGGAGATTCCCCAATCATATGATACTCTTCGGAACTTGGAAACCTATGGCTAACGGTAAGATACGTTGGTTCAATTACATACTGCAGAGTCAAGGGTTGAAGTGGCTTCTCGCAGCAAGGAGTCTTGATATGACTTGTTATAGAGACACAAAAGTCTCGTAGTGTGGTAGGCATGCGATGAAAGAACAGGGAAAAAAGAGAAATCAGAGTTTCTTTGTTCAAGGTAGCCCAACATGACAACTAGCACCGACAGGCCTTGGACTATTGTAGATACCAATCAAACACTTATCGACATGCTGCTTCATACTTTTGAAGCAATTGATTTCAATGCTCATAATGTAGACTTTGAGTCGCCTATCAGCCATCCTGAGGAGGGAGAAGGAACGGAAAGACCACGTCTGGTGGTTGTTCGGTGGGCGGCTTCTAGTGTAAGCCAGTCTTGTTGGTTCCCCCCTCCCGATGCCATCCATGCAAGGCAATCAATATGATAATTTGTTTGCCCAGCCACACACGGATATGTTTGTTTCAGCCATCTGTGACACACGGAGAATCACTTCTTTGTTCATCGGTCTTTGGCTTGATCCTTTGTCGTAGTACTTACTGGTAGGGGCTGTGGATTCTGCTGCGCATAGAATTGTGACGAGTATAAGTACAGAATTCCAAACTGCCTGATTTCTTCCAAGTTCGTTACTCTCGGTAGTTTCATCACACCTTACCAGAGAGCGACGAGCCTCTTTTCCTCAGCATGGCTGCTCCTCGCAGATCCAAACGAATTCAGGCGCTCAATCAATCCAACGAAGGCTCCCCAAGACTCACCGAAAGTCCCGAATCCTCAAAGAAATACCACCCCGAGAAGAGAAGAAAGATGACTGGGAGTCAGGGCGGAATGTCAGAAGGGCATTCCAAGGAACAGGCGCCATGGACCGATCCAGTTTGGGTATCCTGGGTATGTAGCCACCTACATTGGTATCAGCAATCAGTCTCAAAACTAACATATATCAAGGCTGAGCAGAGAAACCAGAAACTTGAAGAAGAGCAAAGAAGGAGAAGCTATTGTCAATATCTTCTTGGTGTGCCCTTGACTCTTGAACGTCTAGACGAACATGCCAAACAACTAGAATGGAACGAGCTTCGCGGCATGGTTCGTTCTCTTGTATGGGTCCCCAGTCTTTGGAATGTGCCGTGGGACAGTCTCGACGACGGCCTCAAGGAGAAGTTCATGAGCTATTCCCCCAATGCAGAAGAGCTTTTCGGAGTCCCTCACGGGGCCCGGTATGTATTTCAACGATGGGCTTGGGAGATCATAGACGAGAATTTCTTTTCCAAGAAAAGTAAGGATATTATTTGGTCCTCACCTTACTGGGAAGCTCAGGCAGCCATGGAGCGCTACTTACAAGGTACGAAGCATGACATGATATGACTGAGATTCGCAAGCTCCTGGATCGACACAGCACTAACCAGAGTAACAGAACATAACTTCTCTTATGATGATCAAAATGAGTCTTGTAAGTTTCCACACTGGAGACACACCACGATGGACTTCTACATGTCACTTAAAGACTCTCCACGGAGGCAGCGAAGGATCGACCCAGCCTGTGTTGTCCCCATCATTGCCAAAGCCCTCGGCCGATACTTCCCAGAGGAGCATGAAAGAGATCCCGACAGCAAAGCCTACTCCTTAACCCTCGAGATTCTTGCCAATAAAGTAGTCTCCGTGGAGTTTTGCTTTGCCGCCAATCTGACTTTCTTCTCCCATGTCTTCCACCACCCCATAACTCAACAAACCTGCGGTTTTCCTTACTCGCCTGAACTTGAAGGAATAGAGGGTCGGGTTATGAAGTCCTACTGTGTCGATGAGAGTCACAAGGGACGACTTGTCGATTTTGTATATGAACCAATGCTGCTGCAACGCGGGCACCACTATGGATTTGATTACAATGTCAAGACAGCTGCGTATCCCATGTCAGTTTGCGTTGGTTACATTGAGGATTGGCACAACCCGCCAGATTCGCCAGAAGAGGAGGGAGAGGAAGAAAATGGAGAGAAGAGTGACGAAGATGAAGAAGACGACGAGGATGACGAGGATGACGAGGATGACGAGGATGACGAGGATGACGAGGAGTATGATCAGGATAAAGAAGAAGAAGGGATAACGGAGGAGATGGGAAAAAATAACGAGAACAAGGAGAAGGTAGACAAGGAGATGCCTGCGAGAGCCAAATCCGCCAACTCCCCTTACCTAGTTTAGAGGTACGGAGTAATTAAATAGAGATCGACCAGGGCATGGACGTGTGGAGGGAGGTTGATTGTGATGAGTTCTGTCGTTACCACGAAATGAGAATGTTATTTAAAGGCTGTAACATGATTTTCACTATTTTTCCCTTAAGTCTTTACGATTTAGTGTCGGCTCTTGAAGCCTCCAAATCCATCCAAACACTTCGCATTCACTGACAGAAGAAAATGGCTTGTGCTGCAGGGCCTTCTGTCATGGTGCATTGTGCATCTGCAAGATACCAAGAAACAGACTTCTCTGGCGTGTAGACGATGCAAAGACAGCTGCTTAGCTCCTGATCGACAGTCCTTCTTCATAGCCAATCCGGGAACTAAAAGCCTTGGGTAGTACAGTACATATTAGCATCAATCAACAGGTTCCAGATAGCTATCGATGCTCGTCTGAGTCAGTTCTATCAACTATTACATAGAGGATAGTTCGCAGAATGGTTATGCAAAACCGAGGCGAGGGACTAAGCCGATGAGAAACACACTTTTATTAATTAATTCCATACGACTCAAAAAACGGTTCCTGTCCTGAAGCTCGTTAGCTCCAAGTGGAGAGCCTGGTGGAGAGTTTCTGAGCAAAGTGTGGCCTTGCGCACGAGGCATCAAAGTGGGGAGCTCCAATTCCAGAAAACCTCGACTTTTCTGCCCCCATCAACCTTTCTCCGTCATCATCTTCACAAAAACACAACAAAATCTCTCACAGCTCGTGGAAGCTTTCGCACCTCAGGTCGAGCTTCACACTTGAGCAATTGACATTGTTCACCCTTCGAGGTTGAGCATTGTGTTGCTGTGAATGGCCACGAGGATTAATTCCCAGCCAGCATCGTGCCTGGGTCACGTCCTAGATAGGTAGGTCTTTGACTCTGTCAAGCTTTTCTTTTCTTTTCCCTTCTAATGTTCGATTGCACGGAGCATATCCCTGTGCTTCGAACCATTTGAGGCTCCTCTGGGCCTTATCCTGTTGCGGTGATGACACCATATCAAAATGCTTAGAGAATCCATTCATTTGGTCTCCCATGAAGCCTTGATAATATAGACTACAACGGTATCTGAGCAACAAGACACATTTGGCTTCTGTTAATCTCGTCGCTATTGAGATCTCAGCTAACATCTGTCGGAAGACCAAGATGACCCCGAGAAATGGCTGAGATTCAATCATCAAACACAGAGCCCGTTGGTACCCCGCCGACCACGGATTCCGCCGGCCAGCGGCAATCGCAGCAGCGAGGGCCACCATTGCATCAGATCTACGCCCTTCCGGCACCGATCCGCACTTTCCCTTTACCGGCCTTTTATCCGAACAACCCCATATCCTTCTTCCATGTCGCGTATGCGTGGTTAGGCCAACTATGGTCTCCTCCTAAGGCGGAACCTTCGGTTGTGCACAATGGAACATGGTCCGCCGCTACATCATCCGTTCACATAACAGATGATGTTTCTACCCGAGCCTTGTGGGAGCAAGGCTTCTATGGCAAGGGTAATCTAAGTCGCAGTGAGCCAAATTGGCTCAAGCGTGAGCAGGTTCGTCAAGGGCTTGTTGAGACACATGTCAGTGAGATCATGACTGTGCAGAGACGTGAAGAACGTATGCGCGCCAAGTGGGAGCGAGCACGTCTAGAACAAGAGGCGATTAGAGAGACTAGATTGAAGGAAGCTGAAGAAGCGAAGGCGAGAGAAATTAAGGCACGAGAAGCCAAGGAAAAGAAAGTACGAGCCCAAGAGTCGAAAGACGTTGCAGCGCTCGAGTCTGTCAAGCCCATTTCACTATCCGCCGCCCTTCCGACCTACGAGTCACCCGTCAGCCCTGCTGCACTTTTGTCTCTACCAAACTCATTGGTAGACCTTGCCCAGCCCAAGGCTATTGAGTCTGTCACGCCTACCGTTTCTGTACCGACACATACCTCGCCTGTTGACCCCACAACTCTCCTGTCTTTGCCAAACTCGGCGGCAGATATTGCTGATGGGCCTGCAGTAGAGAATGATGATGGTCTGAACGTTCTGGGGATTTCCGGCGCTCAAATGTCTGGTCTAGGATTGTCTGTGGATACTGCACGTTCCAATTCGGTCATCAATGGTACCGCCTCCGTTGTCAGTTCCTCGTCGGATGATGAAGAGGGTACGAAGCCGAAGACTCGCCGCAAGAGCGTTCGATTTTCTCCCACTGTGGAGTCAACCACGTTTCATTTCGCAGACCCTCCTAGCCCCAAGCGTGCAGAGTCGAATGGGAAGCTGAACGGGTTGGCTGACACCCGGCCTATTTCACCTGTTGCTTTGAACGGACAAAAGGACGACGCTTCAAAGGCAATTGTAAGCAAACCTGTTCTAAAGAACATGGAACATCTCCAGCTTATGCCCGAGGAGGCTTTCTTCCTCAGCTTCGGCTTGGGGGCCTTGCAAGTTATCGACCCTGCTTCTGGTTCTCAGTTGTCATCGTTGGATTTGTTGAAGCTTTTCCGACAGCACTCGTATTTTCCCCCTCGTGTCGAGGCCGAAGATCCTGCTCTTCAGCCTGATGACAACTTCCTGGTTCACTATGCCGTGTACCACCACTTCAGATCCCTTGGGTTTGTTCCTCGTGGCGGTATCAAGTTCGGCGTTGACTGGCTGTTGTACAATCGGGGACCCGTCTTTGATCACGCTGAGTTTGGATTGATTGTCATTCCGTCTTACTCTGATGCTCTGTGGAAAGAGGCTGGAAAACAGAACCCTCAGAAGACTTGGCAGTGGCTTCACGGAACTGTGCGCGTTCTTTCACACGTCACCAAGAGTCTTGTGCTGGTCTATGTGGATGTGCCGCCTCCTTCAAAATTCGAGAAGGCTCTTGAGCAAGGTGTCGCTGAAGCCTTGAAGTTGTACAAGGTCAGAGAAATGATGGTCAAGCGATGGTCAACCAACCGTAACAGAGGTTGATAAATCAATGCTTAATGAGCAAACGCCGACGGTCGAAGATATGTGCTTGTATTATATCGGTGGATGATGATCTTGATGTACAACAGGTAGCAAGGCGTTTATGTTCAAATGCACAGCACAATATTCTATATTATGATCTTAAATCTATACATGGTCTTGAGTTCAAGATATGAACTCACATCTATTATTCGTCCCTTCATGCATGTGTGTTGTAAAAACCACCCAATGGTTGTCCTCATCAAAATGCATCACCTCGTCAGGCCACTTTGCTTCTGACGAAAGGCTTCACCAGGTCCAGCTCAACAACGCGGGGGTTTAAGCCGAGTAACCCCACATGAAGCAATGCTCCCCATTCGGCCGAGGTAAGGTGTAAGTAGCCAACATATATGCCACTCGTCGTTACACAAAGCCTCGCTTTCCTTCTCTCACACGATTGTCGTTTAATTCTTCTGCTTTCTGTTCACTGCATCTCAGCGTATTTGGGAGAAGCGATAGAAGCTAGTCTAGCTCATTCATCATGTTCTCTCGCCGGTTAGCAGCTCAAACCTACAGAGCAATTCCCCGCGGAATCTCATTCAACCGAGCAAGTGCTCAAAGACACATCACCTTCAGAAAGGGTCACAGCACGCCGCCTAAATTCCATCCAAGGCACTCATTCGAAGCCAATCATCTCACCGTCTCCAGTGGCGACCGCTTCATCCAGATCCATGAGAAGAACGGCGGCTGGACGAGACTAGACGCCATCCTTCTTCGCGACAGCTGCACTTGTCCCGCATGCGTCGACGCATCTTCAGGTCAAAAGAGCTTTGCGACAACAGCTATACCTTCAGACATCGAGATTGACAATGTACGCTTGATGGAAGATGGCTTTGGAATCACGTTCAAAAATGATATGTACAAGGATCATGAGATGATTCTTCCCTGGTTAACAATCGACAAAGCACTCGGTTACAAAAAGGTCGACAGGATGCCTTACCCACGGCAAGATATGGTATATCCCAAAACAGGCCGGACCTTTTGGGACAAGGGCACCATCGAGAAGCGCGTTCGCAAAATCGATTATCACGAATTCATGAAAGGATCCGACGCTTTCTGGCATACCCTTCTTGACCTCTCAAATCTTGGTCTTGTGTTTCTAGAGAACGTGCCACACGACGAGAACTCAATTGTCAACATCACCACGCGCATCGCCAACATCAAAGAGACATTCTACGGCCGCACATTTGACGTTCGTGCAAAGCCAGATGCCGAGAACGTAGCCTACACGAGCGGCTACTTGGGTCTTCACCAAGATTTGCTGTATCTCGAGAGTCCACCTGCGATTCAGCTCCTTCACTGTATGGAAAACTCATGTAACGGCGGAGAATCACTTTTCAGCGATGGTCTCTTTGCAGGCAAACTCCTCTGGCTGCAAGAGTGCCCAACAATCACTAACCTAGCGCGCGTTCTGATTCCGTATCACTACGAGAAGCACGGATACTTTTACCGTCAGAGGCGACCGCTACTTGATGTCGGTCCCAATGGAAACCTCGCTGGTGTATACTGGAGTCCGCCTTTCCAGAACCATTTCCAGGTCCCTACTGCTGATATGCGAGCGTGGCTTGAACCAGCAAAGCTTTTCGACGGATTGATCAATGATCCTGACGCTATGTATGAGATGAAGATGAAGCCTGGCGAGTGCGTTCTCTTTGATAATACGCGAATCATGCATGGAAGGAATCAGTTTGATGTTGGCGGTGGGTCGAGGTGGTTGAGGGGAGCGTATATTTCGAGAGAAGATGTCGTCAGTCGTATGTTGCATGTCCCTGAGGAGTTGGCGACGGAATACCGAGCTGGCAAGGAGTGGAGCCGTGAGCAGGAAATTGAAGAGCTGAAGACGTCGAGGTGGTTTAGCAAGGTTGGGGAACAGGTCGGTAGAATGGTTGATGGGTTGAATGAAAAGGGGGCTGCAAGGTTGGGACGAGTAGACTATGATATACTGAGGAGTTAGAATTGGTCAAAGACACGAAGCATGCATGGCATAGCGAGGCTACAGATTATAAACTGGTTGAATTAGAAGCTCAGATGCTAAAAACTACTTTTCCGGTAAACCATCCCGAGACGCCTAACCGATCCCGATAAAACACCATGGGTCATGAATCATCCCTCTTCAATCATCACTACTTCTCAAAATGTTTACCACTTCTTCGCTTCGACACCCTCGGGAGGAACGGTCTCAACCTTTCGGTCCTTGACGTCATTCCAATCTGTGCTGAGACTAGTGCCGTTGCTCTCAGTGAAACTCTTCATCATGGCTCGCTGCTGCTCGGGAGTGGCACCCTTGAAAAGCTTCTTGAAGAAGACATTGACATCCTTCTCTTCATCAGAGTCAATGTCGTTGCCAATGTTGTCCCAGTTCTTCTTCCCGGTCTTGGAAGACGTAGGGTAAGTTTTGGTGGGTTGGGGAGCGGGCTCCAATGGTGCCTCAGAGGCAGCAGTGGCCTTTCCTTTATCTTGAACGAAGGTTGAAGATTCTCCCTGGACGATTGTAGCATCCGATGAAGCATCAGCAGCGTCCATAGCCTTCTTGCGAGCTTCCTTGAGAACGTTGAGCTTTCTGGGATTGAGGTCAATACGAGTTGTTAAAAGACGGGTTTGAGTACGTACGCAGTCTCTTCAGCTGGTGCGGAAGCAGAGGCCGCGCTGGCATCTTCGTCCTTCTTCAGCTGCTTCCACATTCCAGGAGTTTTTTTCTTGAGGGTAAGCTCAACCTTGTTGGGCGTGACTCTGTATGTAGAAGTTTCGGTATTAATATTACCCCATGTGTGAAAGCTTAGACATCCTTCAGATCCATTTGGCCAAACGACGGGATCAAGAGAGACAAAGTCGTCCTTGAACTCAACTTGAAGTTTCTCCTTGTTGACTTTCTTGGAGAAAATGGACACTGACATGGTCTCATTGTTCTGGAACTCTTGGATTCGTGGGGGCGAGTTGTCAACCTCTGCAGGCTTAGTAGCAGTTTGTGCAGCAAAAGCCTTGTCATCAGATTTCTTC
This sequence comes from Fusarium nelsonii, assembly GCA_014898925.1. Taxonomy (NCBI): domain Eukaryota; kingdom Fungi; phylum Ascomycota; class Sordariomycetes; order Hypocreales; family Nectriaceae; genus Fusarium; species Fusarium nelsonii. The sequence continues at coordinate 276,791 of JAAVUC010000098.1, read as the reverse complement.
ATTCCCAAATCCGCCAAACCTGCCAATTCCTTAAGCTCAGGCTTGATACTTGTGGTGAGCTTGCGTGCAGGGTCGTCCTCAGGGAGCTTCTCCATAGCAAACAGAATCTGCATGCGCAGAGTGCTGGCCATACGCCAGTCCTTGTAGTTGGCAGGGTCCTGGGGTTGGAGCGAGGGGCCCTTGGGTTTGTTTACCTCATCGGTCGCAGACTCCTCTTGTGCATCTTTCAAGGTCACCTTGTAGAATCCATTCTCGTCACATTTGGCCTTAGCTGGATCTTCTTTCTCGACAGCGGGGAAGCCCTTGACTAGACGCATGGCGTATACGCAGCATGCATCAGCGTTGGCATATTGTCCGAGACGGAAGTAGGCCACAGCACGTCGGTAGTGGGCTTCGATGAGTAGCGGTCGCTTATTTCGGTCGTAGGCAGAGTGCCAAGCAAGGTTGGCATCGTCGAGCGCTTCTTGGAACTTCTTGTGGTTGATAAGGGCTTTCGATCGGGCGACGAGCCATAGAGGGTTCTTTGAAGTCTGAAGAGCGGCTGTAAGCTTATCGATGGCTTCGCCCCAGTTGCGCGCTTCGGCAGCGGCGAGACCCTGTTGGGCCAGTGTGGTATAGGACATTGTGGCAGGCCTGAGCAGTGGTATCGATGTGTGAATATGATGGGGACAGAGGGTTTGAGAGGGAAAGCTCTTGAAAGAAAGATGCAGTATCTCTGGAGTTTAATGTTACATGCAAAGCAACAGTCGGAAACTTAAAAGCTAAAGGCTGAAGCTGGAGATAGTGGGTTCTGGAAGCTTTGGTGGGGCAGGCGGGCGTGAGCATGATGCACCACACCTTCCCCGTGTTAGTAGTACAGGCGGCAAGCAGCCTGCAGACTTACCATGATGAAATAGAGCAAAGAAGCCTCAAGTTTGAAAGAAGAACCTCTGTATATTTACTATATTAGTAGACTGCACAATTACTTCCACACAACTCAGATTGATACCCCGGGCAGGGAGATACCGATGTTGGTAGTGCCTTCCGCTTTGTCTGCTCAGTTGGGTGGGAATCATTCGTATGTAAGGAAGGAGCTACCTCTTGTATAAACAACAGTCGCTCCCGTCTGAAGCCTCCTATTCAATTCTCTCCTTGATTCATAATCATCTGTTCAATCTTTCATCGACGCGGGAACCATCTGCAAACGAAAAAGAATCGATTGTTTAGACTTCACTCTTCCTGCATCATGCTACGTTCTTACGATTCATGAGATTGAACCAGCGACAGACACTCTTCACTACTTCGACTACAGCTCCCCCAGCTCTCTCGAAAGACAGGGACAAGGACAAAAAGAGAGATCAGGCCTCACGATGAGCTTCGTTGCGTAATCTGGGAATCGAACCCAGGGCTCCCCGATGGCAACGGAGAATTTTACCACTAAACCAATTACGCGGCTATTTGATTGATATCTCACGTTCTTGGAAAGCCTTGAGTATGGCGGAGGCCTGAGATTAGACCTGCCTCTGCGAGTCTGAGTAGGGTGTCTCTTCTACGTTATGCACCGTGAAGGTACAATGCTTAGACGATGAATGCGATGAAGTAAACTTCTGTTATTTAGGCAAGTCTTAGACCCCAAGATGTGATACTACCATAAACTCAGGCTACTTGAGAAGAGGCCACCTCCTGGCCCAAAGAATACAGCATGTAAATAAAGCCAGTAAAACTCAGACCACAAACAAACACCGAGGAGACATGGTACGCCAGATCACACAATCCCCTGGCATAGAGACCAACTATTTGTGCAAGAGAGTGGCGAGTACGATACCACAAGGTAGGCTCTGCCTGTGTACCTGTATCCTGTGATTTTGGTTTCTTGGGTACATCCAAGGGCAATGCCCCTTTCCCTTTGCAGAGCAGCAACTCCACTTCGTTCCACGCGGCGGCCCTGTAACCTTCGAAGCTATCCTGCGCTTCTTGGATGCTCTTCTGCTCAAGCGTATCTAGCTCCGCTCGGCGTGAAGCTATCTCACTGAGGGTACTGCCAAGTGCAGTATCGAAGCTTCGTTTCAGATCCGAGAGCGACTCAAGCTGAGCCTTGACCGAGTCTCGAATCATCTGAAGTGTACCCAGAGCATCTGAACCCGGACCTCCAAGGATAGTTCCGAGTGCAAGAGCATGGTCTGCCAATAAAGCGAGATAGTTGCCATGGACTGGCTGACGGTGAACAGCGAGGTGACGGATTTGTTTGCCCGAGCTTAAAAGGCTCGTCAGGGGAAACTCGACGCCATTAGAACGAGCACGATGTTCCAGCTGTATGGACTTCTTTTTAAGATGACACATCCAGATGTTCAGCTCTCCCGCTTCAGGACAGTCCCATTGCATACTCTCCAAGATACCAGGCATGTTCTGGTTGGCGAAGTCGAAGCACATGTGTTCCAAGATGGCTTGGATCCGCCTTAGAATGAGGTGTTGTGTTACAAAGTGTGGATAGGCCTGGGCAGGTATAGTTGTGTCTTCATCGTTCAGAGAACCGGTGGGTGATTGAGGAGCTGGACGATTTACGTTAGTATAAAGTTCCAGACACTCATTCCATCCGATCTTGCACTTACGTGAAGTGAAGGGCTCCTCAGTATTGCTGATGGGAGGTATGTGCCCGTCGGCCATCGTCTCCTTAGCAGGCGATGACTTTGTGACTACCTGGATTTCATTCGCCGCAGCGGTCTTTGCAGCTTTCCCTTGGTTGGTGAGAGGGGAACTCAACTCCGTATTATCCCTGGGGAGTGTCAAATCACCTTCGGGTGGATGGAGGATTGACTGAAGCTCCTCGTTATTCTTAACCCAGTGTACCTGGTCAACCTGTGATCCTTGACCATGTTCGTGCTCGACCTCCACAGGGCCTTCTACCTTGATAGAATCCGAAGATATCCCCAGTAAAGAATCGAGGTTGGTAAATGCGACACCTTTCGACTCCGCCAAATCCAACGGGTCTTGGAGTAGCTCCTTGATTGACCCGGGGTTTTCTTTTTTGGGTTCTGCTTTTTTGGATTTGGGAGTAACGGGTTGAGATGCAAGGGATTCCGGAGTTGGAGGTGGTGATGGCTCCCCTCTTGCGAAGCGCCTCTTAGCGATTGTCTCGGACTCGAACACTTTGGCTTCCAATAACAAGCGGATAACTTTCACCACCTCACCCTGACCGTATTTCTTATTCACAGCCCGAGTGGCTGGGTCACTTCGTGTTTTGTCAATGCGCTGTTGAATGGGTTTTGGCTTTCGAAAGCATGCGTATTCTTTGCTGAAAATATCCTTGTAAGCGACGTAGATTTCCTCTTCTTGATCCTTGGTGAGAGCCATTTTGAAGGTTGGACGAGAAAGGTGCTTGAGCTCCGGGCGTCAAGAGTAAGTAAAATATTCAAGAGCCTGTATAAATGGCACGAAATATTTCGTCCCTTGTTCTGCAAAGTCTAGTTTTCTGCTCCTGAGTAGTGGGAGGGAATGGGTTTTAAATAAAATGAGAGAGTAAAGCGATACGCTTTGTGAAAGTGCAGAGTGAATGCATAAACACCGATGCGAGATGCGAGATGCAAGGCAGATTGTTGATGTGTAGCAAACACTCTAAAGCAAGGGTCAGACCTCTGGGGTAACGGATAACTCGAGGATCAAGTTTAGGTTACAGTAAACGAGCAAGCAAATGTCAGGCCCTGCTTCATATGAACGGACTTGACTATTCCGTCTCTCAAGCTGCGAGGGAACTGTATAAATCTGGGCTGGCAGCCAGTGTTGGCCAGATGTGGCCGAAGCATGGCCGCATATACCACTGCTGCGCCCCGACAGCCTCGTCTGAAACCAACATACATAAATACATGGCCTAACTGATACTTCAGCGCGAAAGGAAATGAAAATGAACGGGAAATGCCTGATTTACGTCAATTAATTAAAGGTATATGTTAACTAAGGGCCTTGCCACATCTTGTCATATCACATATCCATCATGATTTCTCAACACCATTCTCCTTGACGACCCAGCTAGGGACAAGCTTTTCCTCAGGGAACCTCTTGGCAAACATGCCCAGCGCCTTGATGGTAAAGGTGAATTTGTAGTTGGGATACGAAATCATGCAGGACTTGTTGAATACACCCTCGATGGCCTCCTGCAGCCACTCTCCATTGGGTTGTTGGCGATCCATGATCAACTGGATGCCTCTCCTGAGAGGCTCCACATGGGGGTACTCAGCCTCCATCAGGCCGATCAAAGCCCAGGCTGTCTGGACCACAAGGGATCCTGAAGGGTGTTCGACATATTCCATAGTTTCGCAGGCCTATGCATGTTAGTAAAGACTTGTAAGTAAATTGCTGAGGTACGAACCTTGTAGCTTTCTGACCAGCCACCGTCGGCTCTCTGCTTGGAGATCAAGAAGTCACAGCCACGCCTTGAGTTCTCGCCCGTAGTGTATGTCTGACCGATATGCTTCATGCTCTCGAGCGCAAACATGCCAGCGTAGGTAAAGCAGATACCCCAGCTTCCGTACCAACCGCCATCAGGACGCTGGTTAGACTTGATCCATTCGGCAGCAGTTCGGATTAGAGTCTTGACTTCCTTGGTACGGTAGTCAGGCCAGTATTTGTTGAACAAAGACAGAGCTGTCACGCAGGCTGTTGTGCATTCAGGGTAGTCGTACTCAATCATGATACGACCAAAGACCTCGGCAGCGTTAAGCATTTCCAGCCACTCGCCTCCGCGTCTCTTCTCATATGAAGACATACCACCGTTTTCATTCTGATACAGGAGCAGGGTATCAACAGCATCGAATAGCCTTCGCTCTTCAAGGACCTCTGGAAGACCACCAACCTTTTGTAGAAGGATGATGGCCTTCATTGCTTCCGAGATGCAATCACTGACACCATAGCCCTGGTCTTTGTTGCTAAATGGCCAACCACCCTTTCGAGGTTGACGGTAACAGACTTCCTGGTCAACACAATCCTCTCGGATCTGCTGTCTCTCCAGATAATGCAGGGACTTCATCAGCATAGGCCGCCACTTCTCATCCTTGTGAAGACCAGCCTCAAAGACAGCTTGGATCAGGAAGGCTGTATCCCAGCATTGGACACCGTTGGTGCCATTAACCAGCATACCCTCGTCCTTGACCCACAGGAATTCCTCAAGTCGCTCGATATGCCTTTGAACCCCGTAATTATCTGGACCGTCGCGAGCGTAGCACATGACTGTGTTCATAGTAGCGTTGACAGGCGCCAAGCATGCATAGTCCGTGTTGGCGTCCTCCATATCGACTTGCTTGCTTGACCAGGCCTCTGCCTTTTCCTTAAGAATGTTGGGTCGTAGATAAGGATTCCAGACATGGACAATTAGCCAATTGGCTGTGTTGAGGAGCCATGACTTCGGGTGATAGTTGTCGACGACACCAATGTCGTTGCGGTGCTTAATCCACTTGATCTTGGTATAGTCTTCTATGAAGACTTCCTTCTTCAGGGATCGGATGACATCCGTCTCTTCACAGCTCCATCGCTTCGAATATAGCCAGCCCATTGGTAGAAACACCATTCGAATGTGAATCCACCATCTCCATGGCGCGAAAGGGACCCAATCGGGAAGAAGCCAAACTTCTGGTGGGACAGGGTTGACGACATTCCAATCCATCACTCCTAGGACAGCCATCCAGAACTTTGCCCAGTGAGGCGCATACAATGCTCCTCCCATCTTATGAAGAGTAACCCTGGCCTTGACCAATACAGGATCATCGGGTTCGACACCGACAAGACGAAGGGCTACGTAATTCATCAAGGTTCCGAAGACGCTGCTCTCTCCCTCAATATGTAGACCCCAGCCGCCATCTTCGGGGTGTGCTCGTGCAGAAAGGTATTTGTAGATCGCGGTCGCTTTCGCGGAGGAAATTGGTGTTCTGGTGACATACCAGGTGATGACGACGCTGGGTAGGAGAAACATAGGACCGCCATATTCGCAACCCCAGTGACCGCTGGGTAATTGAAGTTTTTCGAAAAAATCGAGACCATTTGCGGCGGCGGCCAAAGGGCTATCGGGCTTGGGTAGATCAGGGAGACCCTATAACATCACCACATTAGCTTCATTTTGATCAGGGGTACCAGACAATGCGCACGCACCAGAGAAAGGTTCAAGTACCACTTCTCAGCATAACTTTGAGGCCATTCCTTTGCGGCATCGTCGTCCTCAAGATAGTGCCACGTGTGGCGGCTGTCATCGTCCTTGAGCCTCCATCGTGTCTTGTCCAACTCTGAACCGATGCGCGGCTGCTTGGGGAATGGTTGGCCCTGTTTCAATAGTGGTTCGGACTCAGTGTCAGCAGCGCGCTTACGTGACTTTAGCGCGTTAGCGTCACGTCCACTAGAATTTGCGACCATATTTGGAGTAGTTTGAAGTTCTCAATGGAACGCAAAAGTCGAATTGACTGAAAAAGAAGTAGTGGAATGATGTTGAAATAAACCTCTTGTCACGGTCAAATCAATGAGAGCCAGGCACAAGCACATGCTTTAAACCAAACTAACACGGAACCGGAGTTAAAACTACTTGGGCTAGAGGGAAGGCCCGCGGGCGCCCGGTAGTACTTGCCCGGGGCGGACCCAGAGACATCAAAATGCCCCGGCCTTAGCGGTCAAGCCCCTGAAAATCAATTCGGCAGGCGCGGGATTGGTTCCAAACACCCTCCACAAGACACCATCGCATTGTGAGTCTGCGTATTCGGACATCGTCTTTTATTGAACTTCCGAGATTCGATCAACGATATCACTGCTTCGGGCAAATTGTCAAGCGTCAAGTGACTATGGAAGAAGAAATAGACTTTGCTCAAGCTATTGCTACACCAGAACTGTCTCAAAAACGAATTAATCTCCCATCATCAGAAACCAACAACCATACAAATACGAATACGATAATCAGCAACACGAATGTTGGGACTGTCGTGGCTCGCATTGAGAGCATTCTCGAGCAAATCATTGACGCTTTAGCTGCAGGCCAAGAGCTGTCGATTGCATTCACCAAAAGGACCTCTCGCCGGGGTGCAAATACGCCCCCGGAACAGCTTCACTTCCCTGGTCGCAACCAACAAGAAGCTATCAAATTTGGTAACATTCTGCGGTGACTGCACATCGCTTGACTGACATGCTGCAGCACGCATACTTCTCATCCTGCAACTTTCACATGATGCTCTTGTATCTGGTACAATTCTGACCAAACGGTTGGTTAGTTCTACCTGAATGCAACAAGATGCTAATGGCTTTAGTCACATCTTCTACCAACATCAAGACCTCTTTGAGAAGCAAAAGGAAGTGGACGAGCTTGTGGACGACGTGGCATTCACTCTTGGTATCAATCGTGCGGACTTGAATATTGTACGCCCCATCAATTGAACTCTTCTAAGCATTGCCGCTTACTGTAGCAGGTCGCAGCTTCAAAGGGTGTATTGGCTGGACCACTGACCATTGGTCTTCATGATGGCAGTACGTTGAACCCTTGTTTGGGAGACCTAGTAAGCTTGATCATGATATGCTGTCATTCAACACGTTCTGATTGGAGCAGGGAGTGGCTATACCAATTGTCCAGTCAATTTCTGGCATTGACATTCATGATACCAGATAGATTCTGGTCGTGGAGAAGGATGTAAGAGTCGAATGTCTTACCTGCCGATTACGAATACTGATACCCCGCCATTCAGGCTGTCTTCAGATCGCTCTGTTCCTCTCAATTCTGGAGGAAGTCTTTGTCTGGCCCTGGGGTACTTATCACTGTACGCATTCCTCAGACCCTTCGAGACACAGGCTTACCAAAGTAGGCCAAAGGATATCCTGACCTGACCACTCGTTCATTCTTGAATCTTGTCAACACAAGATATCCACAGTTGCCAATCTTGGGACTGTTCGACTACGACCCTGACGGAGTCAAGATTCTGCGATGCTACAAATACGGATCCGATATATTGAGCTATGAAGCTGATCTTGGCACTGAAACTCTACGATGGCTAGGGATCAGGTCAACCCATCTCTTTCGAGATTACACCGGTGACTCGGCAGCCGACGCGGCCAGTCAGTCTTTCCAGGCGTCCATTGCTTCAACCTCATGTCGCGATCCTGTTTCTTACATGAGCACCAGAGAGCGAGCTGCAGCAATCTCGACATTGAACAAGGTCACTCAGTCATCAACGAATGAGACTGAAGTGTCGGAAATGAGACACGAACTACAACTGATGCTGTGTCTTGATGTCAAGGCTGAGATCGAATGGCTCGATGAATCTGGAGATCTCTCTTCTTGGCTTGATGGGGAGATTGGCAAGATGCTGGTTAGTGATATGCTTTAAAAGACATCTAAATATCGAAGGAAGTTGAGGAGGACTGTGTACTGTGAGATCTGGGTCTCAATCAATACTCTTACACATGCTCGGAATTTGATCAGCCTACAACAATTTAATTGTCAGTGACGACGATCAGAAAGAATATTCGTCTACCCTGCATCGACCCACTCCCACACCGTGCGAAAATAGCGGGGTATCTACACACACAGTCCCCTCATCTTCACAAAATTTTATATCTTTGACATTGAATCATCACCATTCGCAACCATGGCACCCAAACTCACAGAAGACGAGATCGATGATCTCATTTACTTTTCCCGAGCCGGAGAGCAGGAGGACTTGACCGAGGCCATCAAGACACTGGCTGAGCGTGAGAACGCTAGCCCTGCTGAGATTGTTGCCGCTGCTCAAGATGCCTCCAACAAGTCTACATGCTTGCATATGGCGACAGGAAACGGTCATCTAGGTATGTAGTAAAAATCTACGGTTCCTGAGGATTCCAATAACTCCAGAACCTGGCCCGTTAAGTCTTCAACGATTGTACAATATCAAACTAACACTTGTCAGAAATCGTCCGCCAACTCATTCAATACTTTGACAACCGACCAAAGGAGCAGAAGCAAGCCTTCCTGGACGAGTCAAACGAAGCTGGAAACACCGGCCTTCACTGGGCAGCTCTGGGCGGTCATCTTGACGTTATCAAGCTGCTTCTTGAGCAAGGAGCTTCTCCTGCGCTTGCAAACGAGCAGAACTACGTTCCTCTTGACTTGGCCTACTTCAACCACAAGAACGACGTGGCCGAGTACTTCCTGTCTACTGCTAAGAAGTTGGAGGACAAGAACCAAGAAGAGGGTGGCCTGGAAGCCGCTGTTGGGTCAGTTGAGATCCAGGAGGAGGATGGCAAGGCTGAGGAGAAGAAGGAGGAGACTTCGTAGAGATTCCCACGAGATGATTTGGGTTGAAAAATTGGGAAGGGAAGGATAAAGACTAGATGGCGAGGCTCGGAAAAGGAAAAGGAATTGGGAGTTTAGGACATATATGAGAACAACGAAAACACTTTCACAACATCATAACTGGGATGTCCTCTAAGTGTGACATCACATAGCAGGGCGCAGGAGGGAATATCCAAAAAGGACAGGGCCAGCCCGTCCATTTCGTTGTTTCTTACCTTGCTTCGAACCTCAAGTACTTACCAACTTCAACCACATATAACCGACATCCTAATCCCTCTGAACCCAACAAACTCTATTGAAGGTTGGCAAACCCCATATAGACCTGTGTCTGATGCCTGTGACAGTAGATGGTCGCAAGATTTGCAATTCTGAGACCGCAACCAAGTCTGTCGCATGTATGCGCAGGACAGTAAATCGAATACTGAGAGCTGTTGCGGATAGTTGAAAAGTCCGAGAGACATTGCCATTCTGTAGCATTACAGGTATGTTTCTTACAGAACATTCCCTGGTGCCCATCGAGAGAAACCATGGCGACACCCTTACAAGATCCAGATGCACAGATGGTATTTGGCTGCCGATCGGCTCTCTCTTCATGGATCTGCTGCAGCGTCTTACCCTTCCCAGATGTTTCCTCGTCCCCCTTGGAGGGGCTGTAAAGAGCCTTGCTCATTTCTTCTAGTTCTTCTCTCAGCTCATTGAAGTTTCTTTCCTCGTTTGAGATGAACCTGGTCTTTTCTTCAGCGCACTTCTCACAATCACCACCAATCTTTACGATGGTATACTTTTGCTTCTTTAACTTTGTCGTCCGTCTGACTTCTGGTCCGGGCTTTTTGAGGATGACTTCTTCAGTCACACAGCCAAGAAAATCATCACAACGGAGAACTGCCTGAGTTCGCAGCCGATGCCGATTTTCAGTGGTGGAGCAGGAGAATTCGAGTTCCATATAGTGACACATCATTACAAAGTCTGAAGATGATGGGGTTTGGATAATTTCGAACAAGGATTCAAAAATGGAAGAGGATGCTTTGATGTGGACTGATGTGCCGCTTTGACCTTCTGGCATAGAAACCATCTCCTCTTATATGCGCATCTTTACTACTGTCTTTGTGCTTCTTGAAGCTTCATACCTAACTTAGTCAATAAGATAGTGCTTGTTCGCAAGTACAAAGCATTGTTCGTCCATATTTTGAAACGAACATACAACGGAAGACAAAGAACATGATTTACAAAACTAGAACTGGGCAATTTGAAACCATGAACCGATCTATGTACAAGTAGTGTCCTTTGGCCAGGAAAATAACATAGTACAAAACCAGGAATCATGCATGGGGGCTTTAATGTATACAATATGGGTAAGAAGATCCGAAATGCAGCATGTGGTCGCATAGATCTCATGGGTAGATCTACAAACCCACTCCACTCCACCCTTTCGATACATCAATTGCTTTTGTTCAGTCTTCCCGAACTTCCAGACAAGAAATCATTTCACTCAGTTCACAAAAAAGGCCCTCATATACGGCCTGCTGAAGACGTGGCCTGCTAAGATCGTCACCATATCCAAAATCACATTCCAGACACCTTCTCGTCAAATCCCGGTATCTCGGCCCCAAAGCTGATACTTGTGTCGATAACTTTCGAACTTCGATGACATCTTCTGAAGATTTGAGTACCGACCACGTGCCAATTTGTAGTAGAATTGTCCCGAGACTCCACAGAGTCAGGTTTCTGACGCCGTATAGGAGCCTGGCCTCCTCAAGAGCATCGTCTATTTCTTGAGGACTGGGGAGGCTTGTAGCAGCTGCTTGTTTTCTCGGCTCTGAGAATGTCTTCCGGGTAAATTCATACGCAACATGTAATGTCTGTAAGCTCTTTACGAGGTCACAATCCATGCTGTTATTGTAGAATATCAAATCCTGGAGATTGAAGTATTTCTTGAGCCACGGCGTTGAGTGAAGTTTCAAGACAGCGCATACAATCTCGCGAGCTATTTTGAGTTGGTCCACAATGAAGATGGATTTCTCTGCTGACTTATTGAATGCCTCACTCATGGGAACTAAAGTTGCATGTTGGCTGCTAGATGAGTTCGGCGTGAGGTTTTTATGAATTCCAGTAGGCGAGTTCTCGTAGAAGTGGTGGCGAAAATTCTCGTCAATGCTTCCGTCAAGGTATCCAAAACAATGCCTGTCTACAGAGGGATTTGATGGCAACACGCAGCCTCTGTACAATGCTGCACAAAGGTCGACCATAAACGAGCCAGGAGTTGATTCGATTGTTTGGGAGCTGTCCGGAAAACAACGCGATCGACCTTCATTTGACTCTTCGTTTACTCCGCCTTCAGCAAATCGAACTTTTCTTCTCTTACGTTGGTTATCATAAAGGCATGAAGATGATTCGATGTTCGGGGGTGTGGGAGGGCCCAGCACTGAGTCGCGGTTCTGTGTCCGTATTCTGACATCAATCGTTCGCTGGTCAAACTCAAAACTGATGAGGCTGTCAGCATACTGTTAAATATCAAAGCTCTGGCGAGGGTTGTGTACTTGTTAGCCACAGGGTGTTTGTTACACGTGATGGTAGCATTCGTATAGACATCCTTCTGGACCTCGGTGTTGATAAAGAGTCGTACAGTGTGCTGCATCTCCTGTTCTAGCCCAGGGCCTGACCCTTTTGACCATGCGATGGTAAAGGCGTCGTGTAATGCTTTGAATACTTCTTTAGACTTCCTAAGACTGCTATACTCAGAATCGGTATGCTGTCGAATGGTTCGTCGTGATGGCGTAGTATCGATCCGTTTGCTGAGTTCTTGCGTTTGCTCCCGAAGCTGTTGTAGCTCTTCGAGTGATTGGTTCAGATCTTTGATGCCTTGTTCAAGTTTTGTCTCGTCGTATGTAATTTTGGTTCCCTCACGTAAACGCCGTATTGTATCTCTGGGACGTTGAGTCTGCCTCTATCAGCCCTATCCTTACTTGTAGTCATATCTCCTTACCTCATCGCATTGGTCCAATATCTGGTCGAAGTAGTCGAATATGGACTGAATACTTGCCATTGTGGAGCCAATCTCTTCAATGATCTGTTCGTAGGAGTTGTAATTATCTCCAAGGCTCCTTCTCATTTCATCTTCGAGCTCTCGGCTGTTCCATTCAGGGTGATGTTCATCTTTCAGCATCAACTCCACAACATGTTCGTCTTGCAGCGAAGGCCTCAAAAGCAGATGGATCTCATTGGTAAAGACCTACGATTTTCGACCGACTCGCTTGTGGACTCGACGTAGCTCTCGAGAATAATGACGAAATATTTTGAGCTTCTTACAAATTGTTTTGCATGCTTTCACTGCTCCACCAAAAACCGGCAGAACGCCAAAGGCAAGCGATACTGGCTCCATCTTGGTTGTTGAAAAAGGAATGCGTGGTATTTGCTCCTCATAAACCTTTGCAAGACCGTTTTCGAGGCTGTAGAGAGCTGACCCATGGGTGAGGCGCCCAAGGCTGACTTGTGAGTTAAGCGCCCAAGGCAGTGCCGAGGGGCTGTGTTATGCATGCGATGAATACATGTCACATGTTATTGGGTCATCACATCGAGGCTGATTCCACATTCACAGTGGCCATTATTGCTACAAATCTCAAAAAGCTGCGTTCACCAGCCAAAGACCCTTTCGTTAAAGACAAAAAATGGAGAATATCGTCAAACAAAACAGTTATGACCTAGAGTCTAAAGTCCACCTGTTCCTGGATGGCCTGACAGACTTCGATGAGAAGCCACCTGACGAAGAGAACCTTGCTGCGCGCTTATGTACCTGGCTGCTTGCTGTATGTCCCGACATCTACCAGAAGTTCAGTAGGTCGAAGCTGCCAAAGGAGGAGGATAGACAGTTGGTCGGTATCAGCTTGAAACGAAGTTTCGATCGTTTGAGGCTTTGGTCTAACAGTTACGGGATATGTGCTGGCGACCAAGAGATCAAGTTCAAGAAATCTAGAAATTTACGACACGCCACTATGGAAACTCTGACCGGCATCGGCAATATACTTGTTGAGAGTAGGTCATTATCCTCTTTCTAAAGGACTTGAAGCCAGTGTCTCTTGTTTACTTATTGCTAACGTCTTTATAGGACTTGAGCCATTGACTTCCTCTAAGAGAAGCGAAATATCAGATATAGCTGAACAATCAGCAAATCAGTTGAGGAATATCCTCGAGGAAGCCCATAGCTATCTGGATCATGATGCCACCTCATCGGATAGCGACTCGGACTACGGCTCTGACAGTTTCAGTGAGGTCGCAAAGGATCTTGAGATAGAAACCATGTGCCTTATGGCGCTCGATAAACTATTCCAAGTGCAACACCAGCTTCCTTTGCTGAGAAAACGACCTTTGTAAAAGAAACACAGATTTGGCTGCCACATTATGTGTACAAGGATAAGATTGAATCGCGATTTCCGAAAGCAGAAAGCACCTTGATTACGAAACTGTCCATAGCATCCTATGATCGCTTTCTCAGGTGTCAGCAAGAACGACAGAACCAAACTAAAGAATTTGACAACACCGAAATGACAGTTTCTGGGTCTGTGTTTCTGGATTCGGGCCTTGGAACGTCTATTTCTTACACAGTCTCAACAGCGGAAACGGTCATGTCATATCATACTGATGCGGGAAACTCGGTCCGGATTCCACCGTTACCCAAAGAAGCTAAAGAAGGAAAACCTTTCCAATGCGTTGCTTGTGGTAAATTGCTCTGTATTCGCAACAACTCAGCATGGAAGCGACATTTATATCAAGATCTGCTCCCCTGGCAATGCATCGATACAGACTGTTCTTTCACCACGGCTTTTAAGACACGCGATGATTGGGTAGCGCATATTGCACACGAGCACAATCTCGAACCAAGCTGGCTGTCAATCACCTGTCCCCTGTGCTTCAATAAAACTGCACAAGGAAAGACAGCTATTACGAAGCATCTTTGCGATCATCTTGAAGAGATATCTCTTGCCGCAATTCCCACTAATCAGGATCTGGACTCGTACTCAAGTTCTGAAAATGATTCATTAACTTCTGAAAATCAAGATAAAAGTCAGGTGGAAATTGGTTGTAACCCCAGGGAAATTATGCCCCGCAGCGAGTTCATCGACGCGCTTCGAGAACAATCTGCTGAATTGCATGAAACCAGTAAAAGTATGGCAAGGATCAAAGAAATAGTAAAAGCGTATCAAGAAGAGGGTGGATTAGATAAAGGCAGTAAATGGCCCAAAGAAATCATGGAAGCGTATGAAGAAGCGGGTGGAGTACGTGAAAACATTAAAAGGCTCAAAGAAATGGCGGAAGCGTATAAAGAAGTGGGTGGATTAGATGAAAGCATTAAATTGATCAAAGAAATAGCGGGAACGTATGAAGAAGAGGGTGGATTAGATGAAAGCATTAAAAGGCTCAAAGAAATGGTGGAAGCGTATAAAGAAGCGGAACAATTGGCTGCTTTGAAGAACCAAAAAAGCTAAGAAAGATGAGGTTCACCAGAACTGAAACAGCTCGACTGGCAACCTTACTTGATAATACAGTCGTACGCTCCCAAAAGAAAAAAAGAAAAAAAGAAAAAATCTAATAGAGGCTGAAAAGGCTACCACGGAGCATGCTGGTAAGGAAGCTGAGGAGTCTGCATCTAGAGCGAGCGCCGTCGCATTGGGCCCGGATTTAGTACATGATAGATACTGACAGCAAATTGAGAAAGGTTCTTTGTGGAAGAGAGTCGTCAACCAACCCATAGTGTCTCGTTTTTGAATTGACTTGCATGTGTCGACAGTTGGGAGGTTAGGCGTCTGGCCGAAAGAAACCACCATACCAGAAGATATGCTGCACAACCTTATTTCATAGTCTGTCCACTTAGCGTAGTAGACAAGGCGCTCTAAATAGGCAACTCATGATTTTGAAAACTTACAGAAAAGAGCTCCGGGATTCAAAAGCGTAGACTGTACGCACAACTGCGGTGAGTTTGGGCGGATAGGTGTAAAAGGCCATCAGGGTTCTCGCCAACCGACACCCTTTTATTGTTACCTGGAGAGCGTCACGTCCTGATTGCAAAACCCGTCCAACACCTCGACCTGGATCGAGAATCATTATTAAGAGTATATAAAACTTCGCCGAAATATCAAGTCACAGCATGGAGCAACCTGTTGAGGATATCCCCCACTGCCACCACCACCATCATCATCTGCAATTCCATACTCATCATCATCATCACCACGACCCTCCTCAAGATGTCCCAAGGTCTATGGGACAGCACAATAGATCTCACTATAAGTAAGTTCACTTTGCAGACCTTCGCTGGCTTCATTCATTGACCTGGATGCAGTAACGTCCCCCCTATGATGTTTCAGTGGCCGTGGATTATCGAATTATGCAACCAACTATCGAAAGAGCTCCGACAGAATATAGACTGGATTGGAATCAAGCCACCAGCCTCAAGACCTACCAAAATGCTGGATTATGCTTGTGGCAACGGAGTGGCATCCAGAGTAAGACCGGCTCTGATAGCGTTACTGTTATTATTTCGATACTGATCGTGTAGGCACTTGCACCCTTTATGTCCACAGTTAGAGGCATAGATATCTCATCCGCAATGACAGAACAATACAACGAAATGGCTCTCAAAGCAGGATACACCCCAACCAAGATGCACGCTGTGCAAGGCGATTTCATTGAGCCCGAATCGACACCCGACCCCGAACTTAACACATCCGCATTCTCTAATTTCGATCTAATAGTTATGTGTATGTCACTTCACCACATAGAAGACCCGGAGAATATGATCCTGCAGCTTTCTAAGAGACTTAGACCAGGAGGGATCTTGCTTATAATTGACTGGGTTTCTGGCTCTGAGAGCAGAGGCCAAAAAGGCGGCGATTCAACGATGGACTTTTCGAATCTTAGTGTCAATAGAATGGGTTTTGATGAGGCAGAGGTTAAGAATGCGTATGATAAGGTTGGGTTGGAGGACTGGTCTTGGAAATGGACATCTACGCCGTCACAGGTTCCTAGGGAGATCGGAGGTAAACAACAGCTGTTCTTTGCTCGGGGGAGGAAGTCAAGTAGTTGATTCAATACACGTTGAGCTAGTACTTTTGGCCTATATGCACCCTGTCACCGTTGGTGAATCTCTAATACCCTGAATCATACAGCACGATCTCTTGATGCCAGTATTCACATTTTTCCAGGCCATCTCAAGCATCTTGATCAGACAAAATCTATATAATGTGGTGAGGAAAGTGTTACATTGACCACAACGGAGGGGCTGTGCATGTAAAAACGTCGACGTAATCTTTTCACTGATAGATCGAATCGAACGTGAATCAAGAACGAACCAACGTCGCGTATGATTCATGAGCCACAAGTATAAATCTGCGTTTATATCTTTTAGCATAAATAGAGCCTGTCGCCATGCCCAACAGGGAAAAAAAGAACATTCCCCCATCAAAGCCGCGCACAGGATAGAAAAGAAAACCCAACGCCAGCTAAATCTAAATATATCAGTTCCATTATGGAATATCCAAACTACTACGACGAAATGAACAAGCTTCATAATATATACAACAGCCTAGGGGATGTCTATGAAGCGTCCGAAATCGTATCTTCTAGACCCAACCTTCTCCCTGCGCTTGCGAGCCTCCTAGCCAGATATGGTCTAGTAAGGAAGTATGATATTCGGCTTAACCATAAACACTTCGACATCAACGAAGGCGAGATAGTCATCAGCTTTATCGGTAAGAACTCGACACTATCTGTTGTTTGTAATGACGATGAACTGCCCGAGGAAATGCTTGCTAATGAGGGAGTGATCCCTGTCCCCGGGCATATCGTTGTGCCCAGCGAATTTCTCGTCAAGGATGGACAGGCTATCCCCTACGAGTTTGCGTATGCAGCCAGCGAGAGAGAGGAAAGCATAGACCCCAACTTCTTGTATGAGTGGTGCAATATTCTTCATCACGAGGGGGTAGATGGTCTCCTGGGGTTGAGTCTCCGAGATAACAGGATTCCAATGAACGCCCTCGAAGTCTCTAACCCTCAGACCAGGATCAACAGGTTGATCTCTGGGAATGCCGGTGCAGAGAACATACCCGTAGTTGCAACTGCGTGGCGAGTTCACGAGGTTTATGGCGTTGCAGAGGCTAAGAAGTGTCGTTCCTGCCGCACAATGCAAGAGCATATAGATAAATGCTCGCAAGGTTAGATAGTCGTTTTGGCTGGGATGGATTGGATTGATGGTTGTATTGATTTTAGATATATTCAACCTTCAGCCAAGTTACCAAGACTATAGTCCCGTTAAACATAGTTAATGTGCGAAGTCCCATCTCCCAAACTGCAGAGTGAATCGAGTGAACGCATCATATAGTCGAATCGGCATGATATTGCTGGAAGTTGATGAGGCTTTGGCGTCTACAGAGGCGGAAATTTGAATTTAACCATAGGACATATACTGGAAGACAAATATATAGATGGTTCCTAATTTCCATCAACTGTCTAGTAACCTTTTGACAGAAGTAGGGTAGAAAGCTGTCATAGTAAGCGTTCTTATGTTATACTGGGAAAGCATATCGCATGATCCACACACAAACCCGCATTATTGCCAAAATTGCTCCACCTCCACTACCTCTGACGCCCTGGCTGGCTTCTCCACCAGCCATCCCGATCGCCTCTAGCGTCGAGTCCACAGCGGAATGTTGACAGCGACCATTCTTGTCGTGTAAGTACATCTTTTTGCGAAAGCGAATATCCTGTCTGATGATGATACTGTTCTTGCCCTCCTCTGTACTCGGCTTTGAGCCTGAAGATACCAACACCCGGAACCCGTACTCTTTTTGTTCCACCTGAAGACGTTTCTTCCATTCGCGAGCGCAAATACAACTGCGGAAATAGCCCGTGCTAACGATCGAGTACTCTAGGTTTTGCCCATTCTTCTGTCGGTAACCAATCACGCACGTATTCCATACCGGGACAAAATACAGACGTCAGAAGGCTGCGCATCGAAAAGATGACACTCAAATAAGCTATAGGCATTTTTGAGGTCTGGGCAGCCTCCTACTTCACGCTGAAAAGTCATGGTGGAGGATTCAGGTACATTGTCAAGAAAGGCTAGCCTTTCATGGCAGCAGGTTGGGGTCCAGGGGTCGGTCAAGCATCGCAGGGTTCATGTCGACAAATCTGGAGAAGCTTGAGGCAGTGCTTACTGGTGAACCCCAGTAGTCAACTGTTTTCGACTTTGCGGGCAAAAGTCCATTCAAATTGACAATAACTAACTGATGGCTTTCACCAGAATAAACGAAGTCGACTCACGGCCACCAAGCTGTCCGCTCGACAAGACTGTCTCGTTTTGAGGCGACAAAATGCCTTGCATACCCTGACTGCGTTACATCCACCGTACCCAGCGACGGCGGGCTTCAGGTACCCCAGACCATACCCTGTCGCTTTTTTGTAGCCTCTTATCAGACCATACCCAACAAAGGACTGAATAAGCGAAGGATCAAGTGCGTAAGCGACAACCACTTTCGATAGGCAACAGCACGATCCTTCAAGGTTTATCGCGTAACGCCACGTATTGAACGGCGTAGCTTTTCTATAAACTGAAGCTTTGGCAATCCTCCTCTTGTGTCACCTCCTACCCCAAAACTTTATTTCCTTCGAAGACGATTGTATCACTCTGCGTACTATTATCTTACTAACCTTCACCAAGTCTCAGCCAGGTAAGATTTTGAATCTTTTTATCGCTAGCACTAGCTAACATTTCTCAACAGCCAATATGAAGATTCAAGCTATTATCGCTACTACCATGACCGCCATGGTCATCGCCGACCAACACCCTGGTGCCGAAAGACTGTGCGGCCGTCTTGGACCCATGATATGGGACCCCAGATATCTTCCTGAGGATGTTGATGTTAGCCAGATCCGCATGTGTGCGGACCATCCTATGGGAGCTGGAAATTACTGGGGTTTGGGTGAATATCTGCCCAATTGGGTTCCTCGTAACCCTCTTGCGGATTGGCTATAAAGTTCAAAGTTCTATCAGCACGAGCAGGCTTGATACATATGCATTTTGATTTGGAAAGTTGCTGAAAATGAATTCATATCAATGTTTTTGACAACGAACCAACCATCCTTGACACCTTCTAGCACAATATTGAATCAGCTATATAGTCTAGTACCCGGTTGTCAACCTCCTGCGAACGGCGTCTTCAAGAGTCTCCAGATCTTCATCCTTCAGCCCAATTTCTTCATTGTCCGTCTTCTCATACAGGGTCCCACCCTCGGACCAAATTCTTCGGAGCGTATACATAGTAGAACTAGGGTTTCCTTCAGCCCACCCCTTCTTCTCTGCCTCCCTCAATTCATCGAGAGTGTAGTTTGAAACAGTCCATGATTCGCCTCCAGTCTGTTTCTCCAACTCTTTCAGAATCTGCTGCGATGTTACGATGAAAGACTGAACCTTCAGCGCTTTGTTGAATGACTCGGAGGGATGACGAAGGGCTGCTACTACAGCTTTGCCAACACTGCAAGACGTTAGTAGTTTTACTTTAGAACGTGGCGCATACAACTTACTCAGGCATGGTTGTAAATCCAATCTTCCCTTGTCCATTATCAATCAAAACAGCTTTCTTTCCCACATGATCAAACCCTCCAGCTTCAGGAATACTAGGCGTGAGGGTAAAGTACATATCAATGTATGGCCCCGTAACCACAAAAGTGTACTTGAGCCCATTCGCGTTCTCACGAATATACTTTCGCACCTTGAGTTTAAGCTGATGCGGTTTCTCGTCTGCGCTTTGAGGACCATACTCAACATCCGTACCGTATTCAGAAGGGAAGAACCATTTTACAGAGCCAGATTGTGCAGCGAGTTTGAAGAGTTTGATTTGCGTTTCGATGACGTTTCTGCCCACGGCGCTTACCACGGTGTCGATGCCTTGATATGCTTTCTTGACGTCCTCATCATTGTTCACGTCGCCCGTAATGACTCTGACTGCCTTTGATTTGAGCTCTTGGATAAATTCTGCTTTCTTGGTGACTGTCTCTTCGGAAGTGAAAATGGTGACATGGTCAAATGCAGGTTGGGCGTTGGCTATTGCCCGGGTGATGTACCGGCCAATGGTGCCTGTTGCACCAAAGATAAGAATGCTTATAGGTTGAAAGTCTGCCATTTGAGTATTCTGGGGGAGTGACTGGAGTGAAGCTTTGTGGTTCTCACGAGATTTATGTGTGTTTGGAGACGCTGATTTATAAGCCGAAGTCGAAGGGCGTCGGTTGTTTGAGCCGAGGCGGGGTCATGATGGTCTAAAAGCACGACATTCAGCCGCAGTAAGTGGATGCCTTTGGAAGATGACTCAACCTATAATGTGTTATCAGTACGATTATGAAGATCCATTTACTGAATTATGAAGTCTACGAACTTCTGACTTTCATGTTTTGGCTGTAGGTTGACATCATGCAAGGTATGCCTTGCAATAATAAACTCATGGTTTGAGACAAACCAGAATTGATGTCATCCCTGCAATGACTTGACTTGTTCGAACTATAAGAAATGTGGTTTAGTCGATCATATGCCGTCTTTTGTTGTAAACATCCAGATATACCACAGAATCCAGGTGCTAGTGTGCTTGTCGACGTTTGGAAGTGTTCGAACTACCGTATGCTTAGGCATCAAAAGGAGTCCTTTCATGGTGCATAAAGAATACATCAGAACATTACAAAAAGGGTTTTTAATGCTCAGTTCCATCTGCGATAATGTCTCTTGGACGACCAGATGAAGTGAAAAGTTAGATAGTAAATTACCTCAACCTTCCGAATACTCTCTCACCTGCCTGACACACTCTCTCACCCATACTGTATAAGTGGAAGGAACTCCTAATCATCACCTCTCAATCATCTCGAAAGCATACTTGACATTTTTGCATCTTGTCTTGATGCTCTTGCATTATAATACACTTCCAGCACAGGCATATTCTACGTTGAATACATAACAGCAATGCTTTCAGAAGCTCGCCTCGCGCAAATGTCCTGCTTCCGCCGCAGCGTCCTCTGCAGAGACATGATCCAAGCCCTCCACACAGGTCTAGCTAAGTGCAGATACGATCTCGCACCTCCTCATGACTCACCACTCCATCGCTACCACATCGTCGATGTGACCTCGAAGAAACCCATCCTCGGCGAGTCCATGAGCTTTGTGAACTGCGACCGAGATCACGAGCTCGGCGTCGGATGCTGCCCTTCCAACACGATGTGCTTCGATCCCAACTACAGCGCAAAGAGGTACATGTATAATTTCCTTTCAGAAGCGAACGTCTTTCGTATAGTCAGTAGACCCCAGGTCCAGGGATGTCCGCTCCAACGAATCCTCGCCTTGTACAGAGACTGCATACCCAATCAACACGTACAAGGGTTCTCGAACGCGATTACCAACATTTTTCTTGATTTGTACTATCCGCGCAGGTGGGATCCGGCAGTTCATGGGATTGTGGCTTGGACTGGTGATTCTTACAATGCCCTCGCAGCTGAGTACATGACAGAGATTATGGCTGCGAGAGCAAGGAGGAATATGAGAGATTTCCGTGGTCATGTGGAATCCGATTTAGAGTCGGAATAGATGGAGGATGTCTTTGGCATTATCGGAAGGCTATTTACAACGGGTTCTCAGTATGGTTTGAAAGGCGTATGGTTGGAGACATGTGATTGGCTATTACATTGCATTCACTCAGCATTGGATCGAAGCTTCATTGTTTCTATCATGAGTTTATTTTCATCAATTCATAGCGACCTAGCAAATGTGGTTGTTACTCTAAATTTATAATGATCTTCAAATCCAAATATCCCCTATCCTAAACGCCTTACAATGAATGCCCCTCAACCCGCAGAACAGTCTGCAAATGCTTAAATGCCAACTTCTCCTCCTTATGGCAAGCCAACAGATTCGCCGTCTTGAGCACATTCTTAATCTGGCGACCATTCAGATCCAACGCAGCAAGAGCCTTGACCTCATCGTCTGTGATAACATGAGCCGCATCGCCTTCCAAGTTTGCGTGAACACTGATCGCACGGCTCAAGAATCCTCGCCAGACAGACTCACGGGCTGTGGCGTCGAGAGGGGGATACTCGAGCGACATGTGGATACGGCTCTGGAAGGCCTGATCCATATCCTTGATGCGGTTGGTTGTGAGGAAGAGGATTCCCTCGTAGTATTCCAGTGTGCGAAGGAAGATGGAGACAATGCGGTTGCGCTCGATGTCATGAGCTGAACGAGCTTCGAGGAAGACATCGCACTCGTCGAGAAGTAGAACAGCGTTCCAGTTGGCCACCATTTCGAGAATACGGTTGAGGTTCTCCTCGATATTGTAGGCATCGCTACCGAGATCGCCTGCGCTCATGATATAAAGAGGTACCTTCATCTCCTCAGCCACCGACTCGGCAGTCAGCGTCTTACCAATACCAGGACCACCTGACAAGAGCATGATGATACCCTTGCCCTTGCCAGAGATGATGTCGTCAAACACGTTCTTGAACTTGACTTGGCTCTGCGCAAAAGCAAGGATCATGTCCTTATGGTCTTGGGAGAGAACGAGTGAGTCGAATGCCTTGTCATTGAATTGGACATCCGTTACATTGTCGATGTCAAATTCCATCCATCGCTTGTTCTTGAGGGCATAACCTCGAATGACGGGGCCGGTCATCATCAGTTGCTCCTCCGTCAAGGCGGGGCGAGAGCTGGCACCCTCACCGTCTTCAGCGTTCTCTACAACCTCATCTCCACTCCAGAGGTAGTTCATGTAGACCAGGTTCTCAGGATGATTCTCCTCCCAGTTAGCTCCATCAATCACAATGCGTGAATTGACCTTCTCCATGCGAGTCGTAGTTGAGGTTGGACGCCACATGGCAGTACCACTGTACGCCTTGTAGTAGTAGCCCGCAAGACTCTCAAACTTGCGACCGCGTTGGAGAAGGAACTCCTTGGCGGCTTCAGGCTTGGGGTGGTATTCGAAAGGGTAGACGGACAAGTTGGAGAATGGGGTTGTGCCGGGAAAGTCACTGATCTGCATGTTCACATCGGCCCAGCCCATGCTCTTTCCATCCCAGTCGATTCCCTTGCAGCTCAATCCGTACACCATACCGCACCGTGTCTTGAAGTAGCTTCCTGAATCAAAGCGAGCAGCAACAGGCTTCCCCTTGACAGTGCCCCATACGGTGCAGCCAGGAGAGAAGAGAGCCCAGACATGCTCAAAAGCGACAGCGCGATTCTTGAAGTAATCCTTTCGGAGCTGGATAATTTCGCCCAACTCCTGCTCCAAAATCTTGTGCAATAGCGTAATATGCTCTCGTGTAACCTGATCCCAAGTAGTATCATCCTTTGCAGCGGTCAATTGCTCCCATCGATGCACAAAGCATTCAAAGGGAGCCATAAACTTGAGGCGTGCGACATCGGTGATAATACCAGGATAGTCTTCAAAGACCTTTCCAAGCACGCGCTTGAGATAGGGAGACTGAACGACGATGCTGTCGATGACGAGAGGCTTGTTTGAGTCAGCCTGCTTGGGCTTCACCTTGCGGATGATGACTGCGTATTTCTGGGTTTCTTCATTCTCTGCTGCCTCCTCGAGGTCGTCGGGGTACTTGTCTGTCCATGAGCGGGCGCCGTCCTTGTCGAATTTTGCGTAGAGGTCTTTGCTCTCTGTGACAAGGCCGACCATGATCTTTTCTTTCTTTTCTTCTTCTTCTGTGGACTCTTCTTTTGTCTCTTCAGTCTTGGAGTCTTGTGTGCTGGTCTCTTCTGTCTTTGTCTTGGTTGTGGTCTCCTCCTTTTGAGGCTCAGTGTCTGCAGGTGTTACAATAACACCAGACTCATCTCCGCTGCTCTTGCTTGATTCCATTGTGTCGGTAGGCATGGTGTTCTGACGCACAGTGTCTTGTGAGGACCAAGGCGGGTGTGGTTGTGAGTAAAGGGGGGATGAAATAAAGGTTGGATGTTGATGGGAGTTTGGAATAGATAATGATGATAGTGATGATGATGAGAATAATTCATTTGTCGTGGTCTCGGTCCCCCCCTATATAATATCCTGTCCATAATGGAAAGAAGGCCTCCAGGCTGCAGGCTGACGGCCTGTTACTCACACGGCATTTCTTAGACCCACGTTACAGACCAAAATCAGCGGTGATCTGCTACAAAACATGATCAAGCGATTTATCTGTTTCTGATAGGTTGAAGTCATCTTTCGGCGTCCAAATGAAGCAAAATTGACAGACTGTCCAGGCTGCACTGCCTATCGAGGGATCTAGATCCAGGCAGGCACAGCAGGCAGGGGACCCATAAGGCTTAGTCTCGGGTGCAGGCATAGAGCATCGCCTAGCCTCAGCACTGCCCCAGGTGAGAAGTGGCCTCAGAACGTAGCGATTAATGCCGTGTTAGTGCTGACTATGGATCTTCAGTTTGTAGGAATGTCAACCCGGAAAGCCAAAGGCCGAAAGAGTCATCGGGAGAATTGGTTCCACAGCTACACTAAAGATCTTCAACATAAGCGGGTTCTCATACTATAGGACTACATTGGATACTAGCATATGTTCAACTATTCACAGATACACTAAAATGTAAATAATAGTGCCAGTATTATCGTGAATTATATACACCAGGCAACTACAAGTTCCCACCAGCCAAGATCCTCTCGGCAGCCTCTTTCACAACTTGCTGCGCCAATAGAAACAAGCTTGGTCCAACACTAATCCTAGCAACACCAATATTCGCCAAGTCCTTAGTCGACAGCGCATCTTCTGCCTGGTGCGCCAGCTTGACTGCGACTTTTCCGTCGAGCTCTTTGACCAAAGTCTCGACCCAGGCATCTCTCAGCCCTCGTCCTGAGCCGCCCCAGTAAAAGACGGTTGTGGCGCCCGCCTCGAGGTATGCCTTGCCACGTGTGATGGCCTCCTTCATGACTTCTGCTTCTGAGAGGCCTTGATCGACGTGGAACATGTCGCAGCGGGCGTTGATGACAAAGTCTGGGCAGCCTGCTTCTGCTGCGGTAGATAGAATTGCTTTGAGGCGCTGGACTTGTTCATCAATGGGATAAAAGGTGTTGTTTTCTGGTCTGACATCTTCAATGTTTGCACCTACGACACCCAATTCAACAGCTCTCTTGATAACAGAGACAAGCTGTGACCCGTAGCCATCTTGCAAATCAGCCGAAAGCGGAATGCCAGCTGCTTTGGCGAGGGGTCCAATCTTGGCAATTGCTTCGAGATTTTGCTCTAGGGTGAGCTCTTCATCTTTGACACCGTATGTAGCAGCAACAGCCCAAGAAGCCGTCGCAAGTGCTTTAACAGGCTTAGAATCCCCGGTGTTGAGAGAGGTGACTGTATTAAATGAGGCTACATCCCATACATTGGGGAAAATGATGGGTGAGGACGGCTCATGAAGAGCCTTGAGCTGTTGGGCAAGATTGTTCGACATGGCAAGTATGGTTTGGCAGATTTAATTATTGTATGATGAAGCGCATTCATTTTAATTTATTACTGTCGAAGACTATTTATAAGAGAATACTGTAGAGTCATACTTCACTTGCATCCACTTGTCAATAATAGGTGTTGCTTTCAATGTAAAGGGCGCGCGGGGCTAAAGTACAGATACAATATAGGAAGGCCGATAGAGAGCGACAAAGAATGAAATGCCGTTTGCCAACCACAAAGCCATGGCTTGAAGGTAAAAATCTTATACTTTATTGTACTTGTACCACAACCCGAGGCAATTCTGGTATATATGAGCATTGTAATCTCGCGATACCCTCACTTTTCTACTCAGTGGCCACCAATTGACCCATCGAATCTCTCACAAAATGATCGACAAGGGTAGCTTGCCCAACTTCCCACTTGGGACTCGGCGGTGGAGTTGCATCGATGCCAAATAGCGCTCAAGAACACAACTTTTTGTGAATCATACCATCTGCATTTGACCACAGATAATCTTCAATACGCCTTTCTAACTGACAAAGACGTACTGTACCACCAAGATGCCTCTTCATCTACGGCCAGCTGTCCCAGAGGACATTCCTGGCATGTGCAAGGTTTACTACTCAGCCTTTGCCGACACCATCATCGGAAGCCGCGTCTTCAACGCAGATAAACAAGCCTCTAATCAATTCTTCCTCAAGAGCTTCGCAGAGGACATGGCCAATCCCAACTGCCAAGTTCTCGTCGTCACCCACAAGACAACCCCAGAGTCAAGAGATGAGCAAGTAGTCGGCCTGACAAAGTGGAATCTCCCCGGCGCGCCGATCCAAGATGTCCCGCCAGCCGAGGCATGGCCCGCCGCAGGAGAATTGGCCGTTGAGTTCTTCGGCACGATGACAGAAGGGCACCGCAAATTTATGGGCGACAGGCCTCACTACCACCTCGAAGTCATTTGCGTGCACGAAGACTGGCAGGGCAAGGGAGCAGCAAGTCTACTACTGCGCTGGGGTATTGAGCGTGCGGACGCAGAGGGTATGCCGTGCTTTCTCGAGGCTACACCAAAGGGAAGACCGGTATACGAAAAGTACGGATTCCAGATGAAAGGCGAGGATGTGTTTGAGTGGCCGTTCGGAAAGTCTGTGGAGACGTACATGGAGCGTGATGCAAAAGTAGAGCAACGAACCATGACGCGGCCCAAATCCAAGGAATTGGCGTGAAAATGACATGACAGAGGGAGGGACTGTTGATCACTGCGGCGTTTTACATGGCCTTTGTGTCACTGATACATAACTACCTACGTAGGTAGGTAGGTTTCTATCCACATACTGAAAGGTTTCGATAATCTAGTCTATCAAACAAAACACACTAAGAACTTGACATCTTCAAACCTCTCTCTACAACTACACAATGCGAACATGATACATACATAATGTGCACCTGCGAATGGATTCAGTATGCCTGCGGCCACGAAATAAAGCGTCGCTACATCGCTTGCACAACCCTCACCGAAATAAGAAACAGCTCCGAATGTCCCTGCGGCAGCATCAACTTTACGGTTACTCGATCACCAAGACCCTGCGGACACCCTAGATGCGACTATATTGAGTGCATGGTGGAAGGATGGGTTTGCTGCATCTGCAAAAAGGGTCCTAACGAAGGACATGTATGCAAGCAGGATGTGAAGCCATGGCGATGGGATTATTTCGAGTGCGGGCATGACTTTTGCAAGGATTGTAGGCCTTGCAAAGATGGGGAGAGGAAGAAGAGTGGTGATGATGGACGCAGGCATACTCAGGAAGCGCCTGTTAGAAAAGGATCTAAGAAGAGGATTCGGAGGAGCTTGGATATGATTTACCAGAAGGACTGAGCGAGTCTAATGACTTATGAGGTTATTTTCACGACTACATTTTAGACAAAATGAAGATAAATTGATGAATACTTTCACACGTTTGTTCTGGTATTGAGGTTCCGACTCGGCCGAGAACCCGCTGTATCTGAATATGAACCTGACGATCATTTCTTTGTGGGTTGCATACAACGACGTCAACGCTGGTCAATCCTAGAATAGAAATGCCAAGGAACCAACCCAGAAGAATAAAAAAGATCCAAACTCTCCGGAATCTCCGGAGCTTCTTCTTTTCTTTTTCAACAAGCCTCGGCTGATGAGGTCAGCATTAAATAGCCGTGGCGTTGTCTCTGTGGCTTTTTCTCTTCATCATGACGTCGTGACGATCAATTTCTTTTTCTTCTATTCGCAACAAGGTAACTGTGCACAAGACAAAGCTTAACGTTCGGTCACGGAATGGGAATAGACTACAAGAATCAAGATCTTTGTCGCGTGACTTACCCCTTTCATTTTTTAATTGAATGATGCTGACGATGTGATTTTCCGTCTTTTTCTTTTTCTTCTTTTTTGTTCCTTCCAATTAACTTGACATTTTCTTTTGATTGTCTTTAAACCCCTGCCTCTCTTAATTGACAAAGTGCCCTGTCAGTTTTTTTTGCATGTGAAAAGGGTCAATTTATCTTAGCGTCAGCGTAAACGTCACCAATTTCAGATCAAGCACTCAAACATTCAATCAATCAATCAAACAGAATCAAAGACAAAACAAAAATCACTGGAAACAGCCACAATCTAGACACTGCCAAGAAAATCCCCGTCGGATATTTGTGTCAAAATTTATTTACAGACATACATAAGCGATACTTCCACCCTTGTCACTGAATTCCCTTGTCAATACTTCACTTCGACTGCGGCTCCTTTTCTTGCGACAGCGTACACTCCTTCATCATCCGCGCAACGTCGCACCCTTTCCTCACCATGAACGCTTCCAAAATGTCCTACCTCTCGCGCCTGAGCCCTATCCCGGCCTTTCCTGAATACACAGGCCCTTACAAAGTCGGTACTGTCGATGTCGAGATCCCCGTTTCCGAACTCAATGCGCCCAGTGTCGCCCCAGAGGGCTCCGACAAGATTCATACCGTCCAGTATCGCATGTTCTACCCAGCTGTCCCCGAATCGAACGAGAAGCGCATTAGCTGGTTGCCGAACCCTCAGCGACAGCATTTGGTCGCCTACACAAAGTTCTTGGGCATCGGTCCCATGCTCGCCGAGTTTCTCTCGTAAGTATCTTGTTTGCCAAACCGTGGCTTTGCGCTAACGTATGTTGCAGTTTTCTCCCACGACACCTTCACTACACTACCATTCCTGCCCACAAGAATGCGAAACTCCTCGAATCGTCGACCGAGAATAAGCGATGGCCTACTATGATCTTCTCCCACGGTCTAGGAGGATGCCGAAACTCTTACTCCTACATCGCAGGCTCTCTCGCATCTCACGGCATCGTCGTCATCTGCCCTGAACACCGAGATGGCAGCGCTGTCGCTAGTTTCATCCGCGTACCCGAGACTCAAAACGTAACAATCACATCAAACAGCCGAATTCAGGTTCACTACGAGAAGATCTCTCACGATGTCAGCCCTGAAGTCTACCATGCTCGCGAAGCTCAACTTCGAATTCGATGCTGGGAGCTTGGTCTTATTCATCAAGCTATGCTTTCTGTTGACCGCGGCAACCAACTGACGAACCTGAACCGCTCGACGCCTAGCCTTGACCAATTTATCGGCCAATGCAACATTCACGAGCCCGGAAGCATCATTTTTGCCGGACACAGTTTTGGAGCCGCTACCATTACACAATTCTTGAAGAGCACCTACTACGCTGGTGTCCCCGAAGTCGCCGCCATGGAGAAGCCTATCTTTGCTCCTGCTGAGGACAGTGAAATCCGAGAGCAGATCACCGAGAAGACCCTTACCATGCTTCTTGATATGTGGTGTATGCCCTTGATGGCCCCCAACTCGAAGCCTCTTTTCGAGCTACCTTTGCCTGTCTATGCCGACAAAGCTACTGCTCCTGGTGGCAAGGCCATCTTGGCAGTCGAGTCGGAACACTTCTTCAAATGGAGAGATCACCTTAACCTCAAGGCTCGTATCCTGAGTCCCGATCCCACAGTCAAGGTTGTGGCTCCTCAACTATTCGAGCGACCTAGCGGAATCAAGATGTCTGAGCCCAACTTCTTCTACGTCATCAACTCTGCCCATTTGAACCAGTCCGACTTTGGAATCTTGTTCCCATGGTTGACCCAGAAGATCTTCAAAGCGGAGCAACCTGAACGAGCACTCCGCCTGAATCTCCGCGCCCAGCTCCAGATGCTCCGCGAAAACAACGTCCCTGTTGGTCGTACTTACATCGGAGACCTGGCTGATGGAACATCTTTCGATAAGCTCGAGAAGTTCAACGAAGAGAAGGGCGATTCTTGCAAGGATGGCATCAATGATGATCAAGCCATCTTCGACACAAGTGGCAACAATCCTGTCGAGTTTTGGCGATGGATCGATATTATTGGTCTTGGAGACTCTGGCGATAAGAAGACGACTGAGAAGAAGGTCGAAGAGGGTGAAGAGGAGATGAAGGGCGAACTTGACCCTAGTGATGAAGTGCCTGGAGCACCACCCTCTATCACCGGAGCTGTGACCGCTACCGCAGCATAAAAAATGAACGAAAAATGGATTCATGAGCGATTGATCTTTGGGAAGGACTTCTGTTTTGAGATACCTCTTTTTGGCGCAAGGATAGGCAATTTTGTTTTGGTAGCAACTTGTGAGAATACCACTGATAGACCTCCTTTGTACATGTACGAATAGCACCTGATTTAATCAATTCTCTTTTGCATATCCCATCTCGATGACGAGTGTTGACCCCTCATTCTGCCATATCCCTCCCGTCCCACCAAACACACATTTTGTAGACACAGGATTCCACATGTGTCCTGTTATTTCCTCCAGTGAAACTCTAACGTCTCCTCTCGGGGCGCACGCAACCGTTCGACATGATCCCTCCGTGACGGACCGACACTGACCGCCGGGAATGCTGATGCGTCGTTCTTCGTCGACGAGGTTGAACCATCCCGCTATAGCAGCAGGACAAGCAACTCTATCAGGACCGGGTTTCTGCTCGCTGTCAGTTGAGAGAACATATTTCGAGTAAGAAGAGGACTTGCAGTGGTGCAGGCGAGTGTCTCGGGTGTGTTCTCGTCAGGAGCTTTTATGTATTTGAATGGATCAATGCCTATTTCGTCGGCGAGGGAGAACCATGGAAATTGGTCTACGATAGCTTCTGGCTCATCATTGCGGATTTTGATAATTTCTTTCGCGACGCATAGAGATGCGATGCTGATGAGGAGTGCTGTTAGAAGCATCGTTGGGTCGTTTGTGATTAGAGACGGGTGTCTTAGACAATATCAGCAGTAGAGATGATAATGCATTCGAAAGATGCTTGGCCTTTCCTTACACGTTAGACTCTATAAATTGATTATGGACTTTGTAATGATGTTATTGAACTTGATGGGCAATTGTGACTTTAAAGACGTCAAACAGGACCTTGATGGACTACGACTCATGATCGGTCAATTGTGCAATGAATGCAGGCTCTGGTTCTTTTTAAACACGGGACTTGTGTCATGTCTTTCAGATTTTGGTCGTCGAGGAAACAAAAAAGGCCCGTCTTTTCGCCTATCCTTCGCCAAATGAAGCATAGCGAACGTTGCACTTTGTGCCGTAGTGAGTTTAAGTTCCGGATGCGGACGTAGGACAAACAGTGTGGGGGAACCCAGTGACCAACCTATATGTGACAGTCTCTGTATTGAAGGTGGCTCAGTTTATTTTTTTGTTATACTCGGATGTAGTATTTTGATTATTGGTATTACATAATAATCAATCCCTGCGTAAAGAAGGTATTTCTTTCCACTATCTGACTGCCTATTATTTCCATCCAGCTGCTGTCTCTTGAATCCCCGATGAAACAGTAACAATGGTATCCGGTTACTCTTCAGTCTTGCCCTTCGTCCACAGTTCCTTGAACACCAGACATCGCGGCTCAAGGAGACCAGTATCCATGACCTGCAGAGCTTTCTCTGGCGTCTCATCAGAATCAGGTCTCACGCCACCTCCAAAGACCCCAATCTTCGGGATCTGATTCCATCCAGGCCCGTTCTCAGGATCTCTGATAAACCTTCCCCAAGCCTTCTGCATCTCCCTGCTCAGCTCGTCCTGGGACTCCGTAGCCCCCTTCTCAGGATACGTACCGAAGAGAGTTTGGATTTCAGATGAGTGATAGGCACCACTACCATTGAAGATCTCAGTGTTTGCAAAGCTTGCATTGTACATGAATCGCCAGGTTCTGATGCCAGTCTCGGCAAAGTCCTCCGAAGTGTAGCGGATCGGGCATTGCATACCAAGTTCGGTGGCAATCCTCACGACTTGATCAAAGTCGTTCTCAATTCCTGGAGATCCAATGGGGTAGAAGACTTTGAGCATGGAGACTTGTGTGGTGGTGATGTCCAGCATCCAGGCGCTAAGGGCATTTTTCAGTGTGATGTTCATGAAATCTTCCATTCGTGCTTCATCAGCTGTCGACCCCAGCATGACAGGAACACGCGCCATGATCTTGTTTTTGTCGCTAGACTTGAGTCGAATATCGCGTGGGAAGTTTGCAAGAGTCGTTCCATTGTCACTGATGGGTTGAAAACCAAGCGCTGCTCTCTCAATGATATCCTTGAGCTTGGTAGCAGAAACTTTGCGCATGCACTCGAGCACGTCGTCGAACTTTGCCTTGTCGCAGTTCGCCAATTTGGCAGCATTGTTCCAGGAACCAGTTGGTGTGACATTGGTGTTGGCAGTTCCAGATTGAAGGATAGCAGCGCGGAAAGGGAGAGGATCAGGAGGGGCGGTAATGAGGTCGTCAACACTCCCGGCGCCGGCACTTTCTCCAAAGATGGTGACTTTCTTGGGATCTCCTCCGAAGGCGATGATATTGTCTTGGACCCATTGCAGGGCTAGTCGTTGATCAAGGAAGCTGATGATGTATTAGTGACAAGTCACGAAGTATTTGCTCGACCCTTACCCAAGGTTCCATTCTCCTTTTGGCAATTCATAAGTAGTAGGGAATCCAAAGATATTGGTACGATAGTTAATAGTAACAACGACAACATCTTCATGTCCCGCCATCTTCGAGCCCTCATAGTAAGGAAGTGATCCAGATCCATGATTAAAACTACCCCCATGAATCCAAAACGCAACGGGCTTTGAACCAGCCTTTGCGCCAGCGGGAGCATAAGCGTTAAGATTCAAGCAATCTTCATCAGTCCCCGATGGAGGTCCAGGTGTAGCAAAGTTCTTGATGGTTCGATTGCGCTTCTCTTCTGGGTAGTTGAATTGCATGAGACAAGAAGGCTTGTACTTAGAAGCATTGTAGGGGGTGTCCCATGATTTGGCTGGTTCTGGTGGACTGAAACGAATGGGCTTTTCGGCAAAAGGAATACCGAGAAACTGATTGACGATGGTCTCAGAGTCTGGGATGGAAGTTGTGGTTCCGATTATCACTCCATTGTCGATGGTTGCAGTCGGGTTGTTGGATGTTTGTGAACGTGGGATAGCGAGTGATGTTCCTACTAAGAGGGCAGTTGTAAGGAGGGTGAGCGAAGCCATGATGATGTCGGATGGTAACAAACAGAGTCGAGGTCAACACAGGATATAAAGCTGCTTATATAGAGCTTTCACCCATCGATCTCACAGCTTACACTCATTCCGCAGTGGGTATGAGTGAGCCTCACCACACGACTTGGCATATTCAGTGGAGCTATGTCATAGAGCCTGGCATCAGGTCATGAGCTTTGGAAACCATTCGTTGACCAATTAACAGTCAGTCCTTATAACCGAAGTTATGAGAGTAAAGGTTGGATCTTCGAGACGATACTGACCTTACTCTATTAGGCTCCATTCTGCGTCTTGGTTCATTGGTTGGACATCAACATCCTGGTTTAGAGTTGCAAGGGTAGCGCAACATGAAGCTCGATACGGTTTAGGGCAGAGCCTCAGCTTTGACGTCTAATGTGGGGCAGGCTGAACAGTCGTGGGCTTAGACATACGAAGCCGTGATATGTGTCTGATCATTGAGCAAGACGTAATGGAAATGCGCTTGTTCATTGAGATGAGGCCTGCGGTCCGGGATAGTGCTGATCTGTTAATCTGGAACGGTTTCATAGAACGCAATTCTTCGATTCCGTGGTTACCCTGGACTTCGGGGACATATTAGAGGCCATGGATGTCGAGTGTAAAACTCACCATAACGAATAGCTTTTCCAAGAAAGTTCAAACGGTATCGGTACTAAGGAGATTTTCATCGGTCTTAATCATGATTTAAAGGCTGGCCACGTGATGTAGGGAGCTCACATTGTTGCCTGCTCCCGCCTACAGCAGCTTAATAAAAACCAACAAAACATCGCCAAAGACCTGTCACTCACCAAGACTGCTATTGGTTCATCATGGATCAGAGCATCGCTCGTCTTGGGCAAGAAAGAATATGCGATAAGCGCCTTTGTGACGCGATCCGATGCTTCTTTAAAGACGTTGCAGCCGCTACAAGGGATCATGACGAAGTGTTTGCAGCACTGCAACAACCAATCCTAACCTTTTAGGCAGAGATAGATGGTCTGGAGAGTGAGATGCAGCTTGATGAACCCTTAAAGAAAGTCAACCCGGTTGCTACGAGAGCAGAAACAGACTCCTACCAAATCACGAGCATCGAGAAAGGCGATTTACGAGCACCGGCTCAGGGCGACTGCCGCCAGTTCGCCGAAGAAACCCCCGCAAGGGACCCAAAGACGCAGTATATACTGAGGTTGAAAGTTAGAGAATACACCTCACGTCTTGAACCGAAGAACAAAGGCAGAAATCAACGATCAGCTACACAGCAACTTGAGACAGAGACTGATGCTGCTGCTGACAAGCTACGTCAAGAGCTCAAGAAGAAGGAGAGCGAGTTGTCCAAAGAGAAACTGGAGTCAGCCAGAAAGGATCTTGAAATAGACCTACTGAGAGAAGACAACTACAAAGTACGCCAGGATCTTGAGAAAAGCCGGGAGTCCATCGAGGGACTTCTCGCAGCCTGCAATGAAACTGCTACTATTATGCAGTCATGCCGTGAGACTGTTACTGCAGCCCAGTTGGAGGTATCGAATCGCACTTATAATAAGCGAAAAAGAGATGGTTACTCAGCAGTGGACTTTGATAATCAAGAACGGGAGACTATTGTGGACAATCAAGCATCCAGAACTGGGTCCGAAACACGACATGTCCTCAGAAGGGGTCTTATCGACTGGGACAGGATCAGAAACGAACATACCACCAAACCAATGAACCGCAGTGCCAATGGATTCTTTGTGCCCGACCCGCATCCAAGGAACTCGCATGACGACGACAAAAGGCAGGGCCGACTACTCCGTGGTCGAAAGTAGGTCAACTATGACATTAGAGCAACCGAGCTCTGGAGAAGTGAGTTATATGACCGTGGCGAAAGACAGGCGGTTCAATACCGATTTCTCATATTTCGTTGTGGCTATTTGAGTGCAGATAAGTGCCCGAGCCGAACTTGTGAGTTTCTTCCATCATGGAATATGTGAACGGTATTGCTGACAAAGTGCATGCAGGTCCTCGAATGAAAGTGACTTCTAGGATCTCAAAGGGATGAATTATAGGCTATGATTTCAGCTAATTACTTGCTATTTCGGATCTTGAGGCAATAGTCGATGGAAATTTGTATGACAATTGAGGCGGCTATATGGAATCATCTTGTACAGCACCAGTTGTGCGATTATGTCCATCATCTTATAGCTTAGGGGCGGATGAAAGTACGCAGGGGAAAGTATCTGGTTTATCTCGAGTCGCTCACTAAATATTCGAAATCTATCGTGGTCGATGAACATTTGACATACTTGTTAGAAGAGTCGATCAGAAGAGTCCGAGGCGCCATGCTCTTAGCTAGTAGCTTGAGCATAAGAGACTGGCCGAACCTGCAGCATATTTTCATCAAGCGGGCCTATGAACTTCCAAAGAAAACACGACGGCATGCGATGAATCAACTTTCGGAATCACATGCAAGCAATAGTTGAGCTATTTGCAAGTGAGATGAGTTGATGATCGCAGATCTTTTGTTTAGCCAAGGGTACACTCCGGACGCGAACCCGGGACTTTCTCCACTTCTGTCCGACACGGCGCCGGCAATTGACCTGATTACGGAAGCTGGCGATCTCATCCCAGGCCAAAAAGCAGCATCTCCCTCAAAACGGCGACCGAGTCTTTTAAACGAAGCTTGATCCAAGTTCTCGGCTCGGCCCGTTGTCTAAAAGTGCACAAACGTGATATACTTGTTCCGTGCCTGCATCGTCCCCAGGGATCATCTACCATTGAGACGTGAACGTGGAAATGATGGACCATCGTCAATGTCTTGCGCCATCGCTGATTAGCTCTGTTAACAGGGCACGTGGGCGGTCGGTCCCTGATGACCTAGGGGTTTCAAACTTTCATGCAAGCCTGCTGAGGACAGACATACAGACGCTGATTGGACGCTTGGGTCAAGGGGTCACTATAAGCTCACGAGGTTGTATTGGACCACGGTATGATTAGATGGACCAGATATTGGGATGGGTGAATTAATGCAAAAGGCATATATAGTTTCAGGAGGCCTTCTGTCAGAACTTGTTTGTTTGTCGTCACCCCCTCACTCTCACTCGGCAGCTCATCTCACCATCAGTCATCATGAAGTCTTTCGTTTCTGTCGCTCTTCTGCCTCTCGCCGTCCAGGCTGTGAGAATTATACAATCCAACGATGATGGCTGGGCGGAATCGTACGTCCGTACCTTCAATGACGCTTTGAACAACGCGGGCTACGATGTTGTTCTCTCAGCCCCTGCTGAGAACAAGTCGGGCAGCAGTATGTTGACCATTCACAGCTGTAATCTCAACCATACCTAACATCATCCAGGCTCTAGAGATGAAAACCCTAAGGATCGCACGACACCTTGTCAGTACGACAGCTGTCCCGCCAACAGCGGCCCTGTCGGTTCTGACCCCAAGCGACCTGATCTCAACTGGGTCAACTCTTTCCCCGTTACTGCTATGAAGTATGGTATCGACACCTTTGGTCCCAGTCTGTGGGATGGCGCTGCTCCTGAACTTGCCGTCGCCGGTCCCAATGTTGGCAGCAATCTTTGGCTTCAAGTTCCCTTCTCTGGCACCGTTGGCGCTGCTTGCTACGCTGCTCACGAAGTCGGAATCCCCGCCATTGCCTTTTCCGGAGCTTCTACCGGCAACACTGCTTTCAACACCAGCCCCGTTCCCAAGCGCAGCCTGGTCTACGCCGAGCTTGCTACCACGCTCGTCAAGAAGGTTATCGACTCTGGAAAGCCTTACCTTCCCAAGGACGTGTACCTCAACGTCAACTTCCCCAAGGTTGAGGGCAAGTGCACTGATGCGTCCAAGTTCCAGTGGGTGCTGACCCGCATCAACACTGGATTGCTTTCCGACCGTGATACTGAGTGGTGTGATGAGGACCGTCTTCCTACTGAGACTGAGATTGCTCTCAAAAGTGGCTGCTATGTTTCTGTTAGTGTTGGAGATGCTGCCGATAAGACCACAGCCGATGCTGCTCGACAGAAGGTTGTCCTGAACAAGCTCAAGGATATGCTTGTCTGCGTCGACTAGAGTGAGAGCGGACTTTTTTTTGTAGATCGAGATATATAGTCAATTAGTGTAATTTAATCGATTGAGCTTCTTGGTCAACTATTCGTAAAAAGAATGTAACAAGTGATGCCATTTATAATAAACAAGTAGAGGTACACGATACATGCTCTCTTAAGTGGGAGCTTATCGATAAGCGTAGACACCTGACTTTCCAGGCCCACCACAGCCTTTGGTGCAACCTCGACTTTTTGCGCCGTCTCCAATATCACGATCAAGGGCCGGTCCGCCAAAGCTCTCAATTCCGACGTATAATGGCGCCAATCGACCGCTGCTTGGCCTCCATAGCCAGGCTATCCCTCCTTCAGACTCCTCGGCCGGCAATTCCCACGATACCCAAGTTTCTCGCTCCGGCAGCGGCCCAACAAGTTCGACAGGCTTCGGTGGTCCGAATTAGAAAAACAACAAAGAAGAAGAAGCCCCTCCCCAAGGACTTCAAGAGGCATAACCTGAACAAGAGAGAGTTTCCCCAGTACTCATTATGTGAGGCCATGAGGTTAGTAAAAGAAGCTATGCTGTAGATTGGACAGCAGAGACTAACATCGTCTAGAATCCTCCGCGCCGTTGAGGTCGGAGAACCCCCCGCTTCGATCAAGTACGAGCTACACATCAACCTCAAGACCGCCCGTAACGGCCCCGTCATCAAGAACAGCGTCCGTCTACCCCACCCCGTCCAGAGCGACTGGCAAATCGCTGTTATCTGCCCCGAAGGCAGCGAGATCGCCCGTGAAGCCACCGCCGCAGGTGCCGTAGCTGTTGGTCAAGAAACACTCTTCGAAGCCATCCGACAAGAAAAGATCAACTTCGACCGACTTATCTGCCACGAAGCTAGCGAGGCTGCCCTGAACAAGGCCGGTCTGGGAAAGATCCTCGGTCCCAAGGGCCTCATGCCCAGCAAGCGCATGCGAACTATTGTTCCCGATGTCGTCAAGTCGATGCGAGACTCCGCTGGTGCTGCCGATTACCGTGAGAGACAGGGTGTTATCCGTTTAGCTATTGGACAATTGGGTTACTCACCCGACCAGCTCAAGAACAACATTAAAGTGTTGTTGGCCAAGATCAAGGCAGAATGTGCCGAGATCTCGGAAGAGGTCCACAAGGAAGTCCACGAGGTTATCCTCAGCACAACACATGGACCCGGTATTAGCTTGAACGGAAACCTGAAGGATGCTGATGAGAAGATTACCCCCGAGGCTTTGTCGAGCATCATGTAAAAAGAACATAGCTTGTGGGGCTTGTATAATTGTATCATATGTCATATTAACGAATAGACGTTATGGGAGTGGTCGTGGGTATCATTGGGATTTTATTTGCGGTGAACCTTTTAACCACCTCGGAGGGCCTTGATGGCTTCTGATTGTGCATCCAGCACTCTATATATCGCCAGGCACTTGAGAACTCTGTCCTGACCTTTTACGCCAGCCTTCTTGGCTTCTTTCAGCGCATTACCCAAGTCTAGTAGCAGAGTATTTCTGCAACGTGTCAAGCGTTCCTCCATCTTGATCACATATGGTGTATCAGGGCCCAAGGACTCGAGAAGTTTTGTGATTCGACTGCATTCTTGAGCTGAAGCGAGCAATCTTGCTGGTGAACTTCCGTAGTTGTCGTCCTCATCTCCATCTTCACTTTCTTCGTCCCAATCTTGGTCGGCTGGCAAACTGTCCAACGAGAGTCGTTCTTCTAAGGATGCAAGTCGCTCAGAAAGCTCCATCATCTTTCGTCCCTTCTCTATGGCTGATCGCACACCACGTAGCTCTCCATTTAGGGTATTTGTCTCTTCCTTTCGCTCCGTCACTTTTGTCTTAACTTCTTCAACAGCCCTGCGAAAGCCTAGTAGAGAAACTTTGACATCTTCAACTTTGTCGTCGCCGCCACGCAGCTCGCTGCCCAGAGAAAGAAACGCTGTGTAGTTTGAGTTGACAAGTTCGAGCAGTTCAGAGCTAATAGCAGCGCTTCGGTCGCGTAGGTCCGATCTTAGATCCTCGAGTGTTTGATGACGATGCGGTAAAGCAGATAGATAAGCAGCAGGTTGAAAGTCTTCAGCAAGAAAGTCTGCGCGAGGGAGAGCTTCAGGAAATGGGAGAGGAGCGTCGTCGTCCACGGAAGATGAAGAGTCGGAGCCGGAGAGAGTGAACGGGGCTGATATGCCGAGACCCGCCATTGATGATGCGAGAGGATCTGGCGCGGTGGCCATTGTGAGTGGTGGTGGTGGTTTCGTGCTGTCGTCTGTAAGTGTCTAGATGTAGCACTAAAGGTGAGGTGGCATGGATTTGGTGGAGGAGCTTCCAGCGGTTGTCGGCGGCGCTAGCTTTGATAGGAAGCCGTTGATCTTATCGATAAACCCCAGACGCTGGTAAACTTGAACATATTAGTTATTCTGGAATTCATTGATTAACATTCCACGAGTATTGGAATCTGAGTTCTTATTTGAAACAGTTCTATAAGGTTCATTTACTTAAGTCACCAGTCAACAGAATTATCTATGAACACCTCCTCGTAGGTTACAAAAGGCTGTATGGTGTAAGTGCCTGTTACAACACGAATACGAATGATGAAGAACAAGACCCTTGACATGTATCGCTTTTCACGAGTTAGACCCCTAAGTTACCCAAAGCTGTGGCTCACGTACTCTTGAATTTTCCGTTCGTCAGAATCACCTTATATGGAGCTCCTCAGTTCCGTAGGCCGAAGTGTTTCTCATTGGTCATCCCTTCAGTTGTTGGTGATCCAGACCTGTTCCGTGTAACAGACAAGCGGCTTAGCTCAGTGGATAACATGCTCGAAGCCAGGGGTTCAATCACCAAGCACGCACTTAGCGGTAGAAAGAGTGGCCAAGACAATAAGATGCTCAAAGAGCGGATACATATTACGTTTACGAAGCCGAGTTGCGGTACGACTTGCCGAGGGTACACCCGGGGCTGAGGAGGGCGATTATCAGATGCTACATCACCAAAGAAGAGAGGACGGAGAGAGTATTGTAATTTCTGTTACCATCGATCAGTTCCCAGGTACAGTTTCAGGGTTGGCTATTACTCCAGCGTCGCCTGAGCTTAGCGTCGTCAGACTACATCAAGGCGCTTTTCGTGAACGGAGGATTTAAAAGTTTATTCCATCGAGGGTATGATCGGCCATTGAACTCCGGCTCTGGACATTACACGTGAGCGGACCAGTATCCCAGCGGCAATAACGTCTTTACAGCTAATCCTGCGTTTTGGCTCGACTTCGAGGCGGGAAAAAGCGAAGTCGGAGTTTGGAGACCTTGTAATCGGCACTAACTACAGTAAGACATCTTCACCGGATCTTATCTGATGGTTGCAACATCCGCTCGTGCAATTCCGACTTACGCCGTCTTGTTCCTAAGTGAGCCCCGAGCTTCGGATTAGTTGAACAAGGTGAAGGTCCACGTTTTGAGGGGTCTTCAGTGGAGGAAGTCCATTTAATAGAGGACACTTATTGGTGATCATCATTGATAATCCCCCTTACTGTTGCATTATGACGAGGATGTTTATTTGCTGCGACGTCACGTCAACTGCCGCGATAATCATCACTTTATCAATCACTTTGTCAATCAGTTGTTCTTTAGAAAAAGCTCCGAACATTGTCTATCATACCACGATTGGATTTGAGGAATTTGGGGGTAGTGGTCGACGTCGCAGGGGCCACGGTGGGGGAACAAACTGAAAGGTCAAGGCGTTGCGGAGCCATCAAGTTATGACTGATTGATACACTTCCATGAAACTGGATGCCTGAATACTTCTTGGATGGCAATCAGATTACGAGAAAAGTTGCTCTTCAGCTCGGTAGTAATCTGATGAACCGTCCTCTAAATGGATAGTCGCGCAGTCCCCAGGCCGTGATGTGTGCCTAGCGTACGGGATTTAGTGCCTGGCGTGATATTGTCTGCAAAGTTTTTATCAATCAAATCTTATCAATCTGATCAGATCCACTATCGTCTCCTGGAATCGGACCATTGGTTTCCCAACCGTCGGTTGTGGTCGGGGCACAAAAGCAACGACGCACCCCGCGAATGAATTCCCTCTTCTACTACCCTTTTCCCCTCTAATCTCTTGTTGCGCTTTATTTGATGATCTTCTTGGAGACAT
The DNA here is from genome assembly GCA_014898925.1 of Fusarium nelsonii. Taxonomy (NCBI): domain Eukaryota; kingdom Fungi; phylum Ascomycota; class Sordariomycetes; order Hypocreales; family Nectriaceae; genus Fusarium; species Fusarium nelsonii. The sequence continues at coordinate 235,334 of JAAVUC010000098.1, read as the reverse complement.
ATCTGCCTGTACATACTCGCATGGGTTCATCCACGTTATCAATCTGACTCCCAGGCTCTCAGCCGTATCAATCAGCCGAGACTAAAGCCGAGATCGCACCGAGCTGTCACATTGTAGCTGCGTTGCGTCAGACGGATCCCAAAATCTTATCAATCTGTTTATCAATCTTCCACCAATCCCTCATCATCACCACCACCATTGCCGACTCGATTTGAATCAACATCACAACAAGCAACTCCAAATCAATTACGCGCATTTTCTTTTCGAGATCCACGTTACGAATTTGTATCTTCGGCTATCCCACCCGTCTTGGCCTAACCAACCGACCGAGACCCGATTCCGTTACGAGCATAATATCCTTTACGTTCCACCCTCCATCATGTCGGCATCGTCTCCCCGACAGTCAGTTGAGTCTCCTGGAGCAGGAACTCCTACCACCACTTCTACATCAACTGGAACCAAAAGTCGTGCTATCTCAGCTGCACCTGGACCTGCATCACCAGCCACATCTGGACCCCACAGCCACAGAACGCCACTCTCCATTAAGCCGAGTTCGAAGCCACCTCCACCCACACAACCTCAGCAGCGAACTGCTCTTCCTTCCATCAACAAGATGGCCATGTCGTCCGTAATCAGCCCCAGTCCGGCTCCGCCGGAGCCTCCAAAGGTGTCTATGACTTCCAAAGAATGGGTGATCCCTCCTAGACCCAAGCCTGGCAGGAAGCCTGCTACCGATACGCCTCCCACTAAGCGTAAGGCTCAAAACCGCGCAGCTCAAAGAGCTTTCCGAGAGCGGAGGGCTGCCCGAGTTGGGGAACTTGAAGAACAACTTGATCAGCAGCGTGAGGTTCAGGAAAAGCATGAGGCAGATCTTAAGGATAAGATTCACGAACTTGAACTTGATGTTCAGTCCTATCGGTCCAGGTGCATGTTGCTTGAAAATATGCTCGAACGGGAAAGACAAGATCGTATCCGTGTTGAAACAGAAGCCGAAACTCTTAAGCGTCGTCTGGATGAAGGAATTTTCAACTCAAATTTTCAGTCACGAAGCATGAGTGCTCAACATCCTTTTGATGGATTGCACAGTCCTACAAGTCAAGCACCAAGACACAGTCTTCCCGAAGGACGACCGGACCGCCAATCAGGCCACTCTTTTTCCATATCACAAATCATCTCTCCCCCAGAAACCCTCGACATGAACTCATCCCATGATCCTGAGACTACCCTCACTTGCGGAAACTGTTCCCCAAACGGACATTGTGCGTGCGCAGAAGAGGTGATGAAGACAGCCGAAAGCGGCTGCGGCAAATGCAGTCTCTTGTCAACTTGTCAGTGTCTCGACGAAGAAGCTGAAGCGCTTGATCGATCTCAGGAGCTCAAGCGTCCTGTGTCGCCGTCGGCAGATGTGTCCCATGAAAAGAGGCATCGCTCTAGTCCACAAGATGCAGTGGAGACTGACTACACAGCTATATTCACTCGCAAACCTATCCAGGAGACTTTCCCTGCCCCCTCTCAACTCCCTTCCATGGATTCCATGCCGTTTAGAGATGGCTGTGGTTTCTGTAAAGATGGAACATACTGCGTCTGTGCCGATACTGCACTTGCGACCCCCGCCATGACCCCTAATGATACCCTTCCTCCCATCTCTCAGCAGGTTCAGACCCCTCCTCCTGAAGAGACTGACCCTCCAATGCTTGCGATGGAGATGACTGCTGATGGAGCTGTCAAGCTTCCTCGTCGCAAACCGACCCAACCAGCAGAACGTCCAAGTGGTTGCGGCCCAAAGGGCCCTGGTACATGTGCTCAGTGCCAGGCTGACCCCAAGTCTGGTCTCTTCTGTCGTCTGATGGCCGCCAACTTCAACCGTAAGGACGGTAGCTCTGGAGGCTGCTGTGGCGGTAAGGGTGCTGGCGGTGGTTGCTGCAAATCTCAGCCTAAACAGCCTCAGCAACCCGAAAAGATCAACCTCCCAAGCCTCCCAAGCCTGGGTTTGAGTTGCGCTGAGGCATACCAAACATTATCTAGCCATCGCAATTTTTCCAAGGCGGCAGATGACATTGGATCTTGGCTTCCCAAACTCAAAGCTACTCCAAGACCGGGTTCTCGACCAGCACCTCCTGGTTCGATGATGCCTATCGAGGTTGAAGCAGCAAGTATAATGAGCGTCCTGAAGGATTTTGACGTTCGGTTTGGGAGAGGAATTTAATGGGATCCCAAGCCGTTAAAAGGGACGAAATGCATACTGAGTACATGAACAAAACGGTGGTTTAGCGAGCGCATAAGCTCATGCGACAGTTACAGCATGCCTAATATGGCATTTGGCAGGGTTTTGGTTGAGCGTTGATATTATACCCTTATTTGGAAAAGATGTAGTCACTTTACTTTATATGCATCTACGAATTTATGCGTTTATCAAGTTTCTAATGCATGCCCGTGATGTGATAAGATGAGACATGTGCCGGCGGGTGCATTTAATACCGGACGTCTGGTAAGTTCAAAAGCAATGCTTGCATCATGGGGATAGGCTGATGGACCGACCAGTCGGAAAAGTAGACGAGGTAAACAAGACGTGAAGGAGGGATGGCGAGTGTGGTTACTTTTCTGGAAGGCCACTATCGATCGAGCTAGTCAAAAGGAAACGGTGTCCAAAATGTCATTGGCGGCTCTGGCATGTCATTGCGAGGTGTATCAACCGAAACGGAGGTGGTGATAGTAACAAGTTGACAAGTACGTGGGTGACTACGTGGTTGACTAGCTTGAATGAGTTGGTTCAGAGGACGCCACGGATGAACCTGTAAATCGCTCTGAGGATAGACCACGCGCTGACGTGCATAAAGGCAGAAGTATCCTCGGCTGAAAGAAGACGACATACCGGGGAAAAGCTGGGGCCTGTGGTCGGATGAAGTCGTCGTGAACTGTCGACAAAGTTGCGGTGGAGTTTTGATGGTGGAGCAGCATGGCCAACGCACCGCACCGCCCGGGACGGTACAGATCAGGACTGTTACTGAGAGCGCTGTAGGACAAAATGTGCTGTTTATTTTTTTTTTCTTACGACGGACGAATAAGGACAGCTGCATTAGAGTGGCGAGTTAGCAGAGCCCAGCTGAGAACGGGTAGCGAGTAAATCAGACCGAATACGGCTGCATAACTCGACATGTCGGTCTGTCTAACAAATATGAATGGGCCAGGGTGTTTCTATTCGGTGAGCTTTTGAGCCTTTTCAACGCAGGAAAAAAAAAGAATTGTGTCTGGCAGTCAGTGATTGGAAGAGGGTTGCATGTGGAGGTCGTCGCATGATTGGTGTCTGAGGGGGGATGCGTTGGCAGTTGGCACACAGCCCAGCCCGGTTGCTGCAACTCTACAGCAACTGTTGTCTTTGCTTTGCATAGAGTGAACTGGCGTGGTGCGATGAGATTGGTTGATTGATGTGGATGAGGGGGGAGGGGGGTTTTTGGTACATTGTGTGATGGTCGAGGTTTTGTTAGGGACATGATGGGAATTGTTAGGAGGGAAGTATTTTTGGAAGAGACAGAAGAGTCAAAAGGTTTTCTGTCACATGTTAGGTTTTGTAAAATTATGTTTTGTTTCAAAGATGAGTATCGTGAAGTGTATAACTGGACAAAGCCATATTGATCACTACTAGCTGTAGGTATGATAAAATAACCCTTGCAATATCCAATACCTGTGGAAACCAAGTTACCCGACAACACATAGTCCAAGTACCGTACTATAAACCGAAAAGTCAATCCGAACACGGTGACCGCATGTAGGTATTTGTTTTCTTTTTTTCTCTATATCACTCACTTACAATTCTGTCTTGATAGAAATCCCTCGCTTGTCCTCGTGGACATAATTCCTGATCCAGTTTTATTGTGAACGGTCCTTGTTGGCTATGCAGGGACAACTCAGAGGGCTTCAGAGTTACACCAAACCATGATACAGCAAGCACAATCACATTCTTATTTTTGATTTCATCTGGAAATCAAGATTTGACAGAGTCATATTGATTTACAGATACAGGCACATGTAGGTACACTGCATTCTATACACACAATAGCAGAACTAGGTCTGCAAGTCATTGTCCTACCATCATTGACTTCATGCTCATCATGACTTGTTGACTCGAGTGGGTGCATTGTTCCACTCTACCGCCATGACGGTACAGTACAGCACCTACAAAACAGGTGTTATCGACAGGGAGGGCAAGGTTGGAGGCTCTGTCGACCTAGGTAGAGGTCCACAGTTCAAAGATCAGCCAAGGTAGTTCCCGAAGAAAGCCTTGAATCTAAGTTTCCACGGCCGGCTGAAGTTAGGCTTAGTAAAGAGACATGGAGATATGGAACATAACATCAACCATCCCGTAGCGCTGAGCTTGCCAACGCACAACTCACCACCTCCCCCTGTGACCCGGCCCGACCTTGCCCTCTCCTCTGCCTTGCCTTGGCCCTGACAAGACCAGACCAGACCCAGGCCAGGCGCTGACTGACACGTGCGAATCGCACAGGGCTTCAGGTACCGACCCATAAAAGAGTTGTTGACCCAATTGTGTTTCAAGCTCACCCGCATTACCGCCTTCGTTTCTACCGAACTGGGCTTAGCACATCTGCCAACGCTGTAACCCTTCTGTAAAAGGCGGTACTGTATCCACTCCACTACCGTACCGTACCGCCTGTTCCCGTCCGTTATAGCGAGTAACTTAATGGATCCATTGGGATACCGATACCTCTACCCCATCATATTGGATCCTACCCTTATCCAAGCCAGCCCAGCCCGATCTCGTTGTCCAAAGCCAAGTCAATCTGCCTGTGTTCGTGTCTGTGCCTGTACCTCCTGTACTGTACCTTACCTGTATCGGTCGGTCTTCTTGTCCGGTTTGTTTCTATGCAGTCGGCACAACCGACAGATGCCAGTTGTGAGGCCCCTTGGTTATTACCGGTGTGTCTACTGTCTACAGTATAGTGCCTGCCTTGGTACCTACCATATCTTCCATCTATAGTCCCTTCCCACGATACTTACTTCTCCCCCCACCTCCCACTTCAACTCTTCTCTGACCTCCCACATCTTCTCTCTTCTCTCCTCTCTTCTCCTCCTCTACCATAGACCTCCCCTCTCCCCTATTCTCCGTGTTTTGTTTAGTCTTGTATTCTCTACAAACGACGTGCGACTCCAGCCCGTGATACGATCCAAGTACTTTATACGCTAAAGCACCTCGAAACCAACGCGCCATCAACCTTCCAACCTCCCGCGCCCTGTCACTCTTTATTTCGTCCGATATTCGCTGGCAGGTCTAGCGCCCCCGTCTCGAACCCTCGTACAACGATCTTCCTTGCGACTTGCTTCCGCCTGCATCTGTTCGAGCCATATACCTTTGTTCACAAAGTCCGTGGGCGGCGCCTCAGAGAGAGCTGCCATAGCTGCGCGATTGCGACGCAGTATTCTCTCAGCCCGAAATGGTTTCTATGCAACGATCTCTGTCTTCACCAGTCCGCATTCATTCTGCTCCCAGTACGTCTCCGACGGCGCTACTCCTCAGCCCGTCTTCCTGCCTGAACCAAGTTCTGGCTTTGCGTGCCTGCAAGTTATACTGATCTGACTGGCTTTGTAGCTGTGTCGTCCACTGTTGCGCAAGATTCGGGTTCGCCCCCTCCATCTGTCGATATCCATGTGCAACCACCTCGATCACGAAGACGACGCTCGCCGAGCCCTAGCCCAACCCGCGATACAACGCAAAGGCTACGGAACGCTGATGACAAAGACCATCGGGGTCATGCTCACCAACAATCACCAGTCATGTCTTCTCGAAAGCCAATTGTGGCACAACCAAATATGCCTGGCCAACCGACACCAAGAAACAGTCCTAGGGTTTCGTCCCTAAAGCCTAGCAATGACGGAAACGATAACGAATCTTCTTCAAAGTTCAAGCCGTTACTACAAGATGTTTCGCAATACACAAATCCACACCTATCGCCTGAATCTGAAAGTACAACTCTCGAAGAGCTGGCTCATCTAGTGCGACTGTCTAAGTACCAGGAGCGCAAGCGCGCCAACAATCGTCTACGTCTTCAAAGGAATTTGGTTTCTACTGCCCTCAGCGCCCGCTTGACCCGCTGCGGGGAAATAGCCCATCGTAATTTGGTCGACAGTTTCCGTCGTGACGACAAGGAGAACTTCTCTGCCCTTTACAGCGCCATCCATGATGTCCGAAACAGCTGCGACGAGCTCCGTCGCTATGCCCTCCTCGATCCCGAGATGGAGGGCCTCGCCAACGGTGGTCTTGGATCTTCTGAAAGTTTGGATACCCCCACTAACTCGGCAGCTCTTGGTCCTCTCAAATCAATAACACCATTTTTACACGACATTTCTGCTTCTGCTCGAGATACGTTTTTGGAATTTCTTACTCAGCTCCGTACAAATCCTGACTACCTCGCCACTCGTATATGTTCGCTGTCAAGTTCCGAGTTGAACTCATTCTTGACTTATCATAAAGGTTTGGAGCCTGTGGAATCTGTCCTGCCCTTTCATGGCCGTTCCGGAGGAAGATCCCATGCAAGTGCGCCCAAGAACAGTACTGCTGTGGATATAGAGCGATTGTTGTCTTTCCAACGCCACGACCCTCTTTCCATACTTATCCATACCTGCTTTGCCAATTCCGCTGGACCTGATAGTTCTGAGGATCAACGACGAACCGAAATCTGGGCTACCGCTTTGGCGCGGCTGATTTCGGAACCCAAGTCTACCGGAGAGCACTTTCTTATCTCAGTCCTCAACATTTGGACAGCGATGCGTGACTGGTCTGGCAAGTCCAACATGGAATGGTACCTGATGAAGATCCTTGAAGATGGAGCCTTTTTACTGGACCGAGCTGAGGACCAACATGGCACACGATTCAACCTCTCTGATTGGAACCATTCGGACGAAGTTGCTGCCAAGGAGTTCTACGAGCGAGCAGTAAACCAATTGTTTGAGCTTGTCGACGATGAGGATGCCACTGGAATACCTGAAGGACTCTTGGAACTTGGAAATGCCATCTTGAAGAAGCTCGACCACAAGTATGTCGAAAACACCTCTCGCTGGTTGGTCTGGAGGTGCCTTTTCTTCGTATTCCTCCTGGGCGTCATCATCCACCCGGAGTCTTACGGAATGCTGGCTGAGTATCACATAACACCCTATGCGCGTGAGAAGATTCTGAAGAAGGTAGCCATGAAGGCTCATGAGTATGTTTCCAGCATGTGGAGTGGTAAACCATCGGCAACCTGTGTTCCTGTGGACGTACCACCAAAGATCAAAGGACATGTGGAAAGCATTCTCGCCCGTTTCCAGGGATCACGATCCAAGGCTCCGGCTGCCAAGCTACTCCCAGCGAGGTCCATTACGTCCTTGAGAGAGACGAAGGAGGTCCATCCCTATTTGGTCATTAGCCCAGCTGATCTCGCAACCTTGGTAAATGCCATCTTCCCAGAAAGAAGACCTCATTCCGCTTCGGGCAGCTTTAGATCAGGCCCGGCCTCTATTTCTGGCATGTCTGCCATCTCCCAGCCCATCTCCATGTCGAACACAAGAAACAACTTTGACACTGCTTCCATCATCAGCACCAGCGTCTCTTCGGTATTTAGTGACTCAACTACAAGGGATGACTACCTAGACGAGCAGACATCAGTTACACCTCAGCGCTACTCCCCTCCAGCAATGGACTCTGAGCTTCAGAGACGATTGAACAAATATGAAGATGACGGCTATCGTCTGCGCCTGGCACTCCACGAGATGACTCAGAACTTGGGTTCTGACATTGTCCGTGGTTCATGCCACCCTTGCGCAGAGCGATGGCTTGTCCTGTTTATCTCCTCTGATGGAAAGAGTTTGTCTACTAACATGACATTCGATCCTGATGAAGAGCTGGACGATGAAGAAAACTCATCTAGCACGGATACAGATGAGGAGGATGCTTCTGACGGACCCGAGCTCGACAAGGACTACCATCAACTTCGAGACTCGATTCTCAAGCTAGTGGAAGACTATGAGATTCCGCGTAGCCTCGAACCCGAAAACAGCCGGACGCAACTTAGTAACCGTGCATCCGGCCTCAAGAGGTACAAGTCAAAGACGAGAATCATCACTACTGAACGGTCAATGGCTAGTCGCAATCCGTACAGGAAGCATGTTGACAAAGAGACAAACGAGAAGCGACAAGCTTCCATTCCCGAGTCTGAAACCAAGGACGACAAGTCGGAAGCTGTCCTGATCACGATGCTCAAGGCAGCCTCGGCACAATCCAAAGCCCTAGCGGACTTTGTCTCGTCTCATCAATACTGGAAGACTCTCAACCAACTCAACGCCCTCGCATCTCCATCGCTCCGAGCGAATGGGTTTGCAGTGCTGATCAACATTTTCTCTCGTGGACCGAGAGACTCAATCCGTCGATCTGCTTCTGCCATTGAGGAGTATGACGCTTGGCTTGTTTGGCTCAAGCAGAGCCAAGAGCGCCATGAGGGCATTATCGACCGCATGATGAAGCGTGTGCGAGCTGTACGCGATAAGATGTGGTATGTGACAGATGTACGTAACTCTAAGGAGTACGCCCACAGCCGTGACATCTGCCAAGCACTCAAGACTATGGGCATGCCTCGACGTTGGAACTCTTTCCAGCGATCTCGCGCCCACATGTCTAGAGGACCAAGCTCGTCCTATCTCTATCGTACCGAGTCTCAAATCATGGACCTTCTGGCAGCCTCTGAAGAACAGGGCGGACCAAACAAGCTGAGTGATGACCCCGCTGAGGTTACTGCAGCATGGCTTCAAAACCGTGGCATCGAGAACTTCTGTATGGGCGAGGAGCGAATTCACAGATTCTGCTATGAGGTGGACAAGTGCATCTCAAGATTAGTCGGCGAGACTATTCGAGATGCGCCGGTTTTGTGGTCAAGTGAGCTTTACAAGCGTGATAAGCTTGGCTACGACCGCGCAAGAGCCAGAGAAAAGGAGATGTCTTGGACGGGAGATGACTCTGGAAGCATCATCAGCGAAGATCGCAAGTTCAGCCCAACGTCAAGCAGACCAAGCTCACTTGCTCGGGATCTAAGATCGCTATCGATGCACAACCCAAGTCAACAGTCTCTTGACTCTGTGCGACAGAACATGCCTCGAGCTAGCTCAGCACTTTCAGATATTCTTGATGGACAGGAATACTTTGATCGTGCTTCGCCAGTGCACACCAATGATTCAGCCAGCACCTTCTGGTCACCTTTCCAACCAATTATGTCTCCAAGCTCAGGAGCCTCTCGAGGTTACTCGCCTACCACTAGCTTGACAAACCTCTCTACAACATTCTCTCACCCACAGCAGTCTGGTACTGCCGCCTCCACCTCTACCTTCTCAACTGGACGTCCTGGCACTTCAGCCTCATCAAATGAGACCGTATTCCAGCACCAGAAGGTGGATGACGAGAAGACACGCTTCCTCAACGAGCTGAGACAGTCCCTGACCAGTCTTCTACTTTCTGACCTTGGCAACCAAGTTTTCTCCCGAGGCTCGGAGACAGATGGCTGGTTTGACAAGTTGGGACAACAGTGCATCGATCGTAAGGATGCCCTTGATCGTCGGGCCCGACGTCGATCAGAGATTAAGGAGAAGCGAAGCTCAGGCCGGCCAAGAGTTATTGAAAAGAAAAAGAGCTTTGGCAACTTACGCGGTGCCGGTGATTCAAACTCGGAGCGTGCCTCGGAAGCTTCTGAAGGCGCTCCTCAGGGTACAAATGAGGGATCGAGTACCAACGACTCCACGCCACGTCTATCTATGGCCAAGGAAGATAAGGACAAGACCGAGTTCCCCTTCAAGAAGGCATACCAACGGTTGCTCAACATGTTTTGCGTTCACCCTAACCCTTACGCAAAGCTGAATGCTCTTTATGAATTGGAGAATCTCATTGTAGCTGCGCTGCAGTCTAGCGGACAGAAGAGGCCACGATGGAACCGATCTGATGCTGGGTCGAGTGTTGTGACAGAGCACAACACCAACGCTCGCCCTACACCTCTAGAGGGAACAATTGACAACGTCAAGGAACGTCGATCGCAAGCACTTCAATCTCAACTTGCAACGCCGTTCTTTGGTCCCCGACAGACTAACTCTGAGACAAGATCGATCATGTCAGGAGGAAACGTCAACACCGACATTATCACCAAAGAGCTTCAGGCTCTGTTCAGAGAGGCATCAATTCGACCAAAAACCCTCTTCCGCGATCTGCAATTTATTGCATCATTTGTTCCGCCCTCAGTGCTGGACAAGCAAGAGCGCGGCAAAGCTTTCTGGAATACCGCTTTGGCGGCACTCAAGCTTAAGTCAGAGGTTTGCCGAACCATGGTAGAGATGGCAGATGAAGTGGTCGCAGCGCACACGCATGTGCGTAAGCCTAGCGACAATACCATACCAGATGTGCCACAATCAACAACAGGCACACCACCACCGCCATCGACAACATACAAGCTAGATGATGCGGGTAAGATGTGGACAATCACGGCTAAGGAAGGATTCCCAACAGCACAGCGCGAGCTTGCGCTGTTCTACCTTTCCAACCCAGAATACGTTGAGCGTACAACGCTCCCTCTCTCCAAGCCACGCGAAGTGTTTAAGCAAACTGTCATGGACAAGTATGGCCGCTTGGGTAACGGCGGAGGCCGCACAGGGTTCTCCAGCGGAGGAAGCGAAGGCAAGGAGAGTGATGTGAGAAGCGACCCAGGACTGATGTGTGTCGCGGTTCACTGGATGGAAGCGGCTGAGCATGGAGGTGACGAGCTGGCGACGAGCTTCCTGCGACAGAATGAATTTATGGGGGGTCGTTGAGAAGAGCAGAGTTGAGATGTATTGAGCTGCTTGGGCGCTGAAAGTATTATACCCACGTGTTTTTTGTTTGGCGCTTGGGCGTCTATAAGATTTCTTTGGATGCTTTATAGAAGGAAATTGAGGATATTTTTGATACGCGCTCAAGATGTAGATGATATTTATGGTAAGATACGCATTGAATGCACAGGGTTTTGTTATATGATTGATACCATATGAGCACTTGTGTATTTAGCGGGTACAGCTGGTAAGAAGACCAGTTTATGGAATGATATATTTGATTTCGGGCTTCTGGCTTTGCTTGTTGTTGAAGTGAGCTTTTAGTGATACCTTTATATAAGGATGTATCTAAATTGGCAGGTGGGTTGCATAATAATCCGCACACACAGAAGGCTTAACAGAAATAATAGCCTAAGCCCTTTCACTAAATTATTCGAACCCATCCAAAGTCTGTTGTCATGCATTATGCTTTAGTCTAGTACTAGGGTCAGGGTGTAGTATCAGACACGATCTTTTACACAGAGCGCTCCAGCTCAGAAGATTTACATAAATCTAACGTAGTAATTAGCTAGTCTACAGGTGGCCGAAAATCTCGAGACTAAAGCTTAGGTAGGGTATTAGAAGTAAATAGCCTGAGGGCTTATCTAAACTCGCATAATGTGACTAAGTTATTTCGTCTCTTATGCCTAAAGGAATCGAGTTTTCCATGACCCTGGGGCTAGTTATCGTCATCGGACCCGTCAGACATATCTGCTGCAGTGGTTAGCACCCCAGTGCTCTACAGATCAAGCGCATATTGTTCCCAAATACCGTCACTCTCGTTGTCTTCGTCATCACTACTTCCGCTATCGTCCTGTGGCCATGTCACAGTTATTTTGGGCATCATTTCATGCTCAACAAAGTGCTTCCAGTCGGAGCCTGTATATTGGCTCACGTTATCTCTCGTTCCCTTGACGGCAACCAAGGACCGCGTAGGTCGAGAGAACCACTGTTGCTGTGGTAGGCTCAGTTTGATGTGGCGCAGTTCGAGGTTTGGTATATCCTTGAGCTTCTCTAGGAACTTGTCCCACATGTTGACTTTTGGAGAGGCGCCCGTATGGCCGTCCGGCAAGCGTCGGCGAAGGGTGACCTTGTGAAGTTCCAAGCGTTCGAGAGAGGATGAGAATTTTCGGACCACAGCCAGAAGATGCTGAGGTTCCACGTTCATCATGCCGAAGTTTAGCTCTTCGAGTCGGGGATATTCTGGTGAAGGCCCAGGTGAAGGATCTGGAGACGTGGTGTTTGATGGGCTCGTCGCCGAGGAGGTATTATCGCTAGCAAGCCACTTGAGAAGCATACCAGGTCCAGTGACGCTACTATGTGTCTCGTTGATGCGCAGATGCTTGATGTTCTTAAGTTTCAGGAGAAAGCCGCGGAGCATCATGTCTGCGCTTGGTGAATGGCCAGCAGCATCATCACTTGAAAAGTCGCTTCCACCGAGCAGATCAATGTCAATGTGCAACTTCTCAAGGTTCTCTAGAACCGGCGTAACGCAGGGTTCCATGTAGGAAGGAATATTGAAGGCACAGTCTCGTAAATGATTCTTAGTTCTCGACATGTGCTCGATGCCCTTTGGTCTAGCATTGGCTTGCCCCAAAGCGTAAAGCACCGACGTAAAAATAGTGCTTCCGTAGGCTGTTGAGGTATCAGGCCCCCAAGTCATACCACTACCCTGGCCCGGACGATGGCCAGTCTCTCTGAACGCTGTAGTTGACCCGTAACTGGTCCATTGTTTGTCGGGGCCATCGCGTGTGCGCCTCACAGAATTGAAGTCACGAATGACTACATCTTCAAGGTTGGTGAGGTTTCTGAACGCTTCAACAAGCATATCCCGATGGGCTCCTGTGCTCAGCATGGAGAACTGGCCGTTGTAGAGCTGCATCTGTTTAACAGTTCGCGCATTGTGACCATGGACTTGGAGGGCATGAGCGAAGCGATCGAGTCCAATGTGGACCTTGCGGAGGTGGCCGCCAAGACGACTCTTTGAGATATCAATCAAGGCCTGTAGACTTGTCTCTGAGATCATAAACTGCTTGCGAGTGAAAAATTCATTGGTAAATATGGTGGTATATAAGGCCTGCTCAATTGACCGGCATGTGAGACGAACATTGCCGAGCTCGGGCGTTGTGAGGAAGGAAGTTATCCGTATAAGGACCTCGAGAGGGACCTTCTGAAAAGGAGACGCTGATGGTACGGGTGCGGGTGCAGGCGCGCTGATATCGACCATGGTGGTGTCGGAGTCGTTGGTCGACATGTTAGGTGAGCTTTAGTATAAGTGTCGCCTAAAGCTGACCTAGAACTTTTGTCGCTATCCTAATTCTTAGGTTTTGAAGGAAACACAAGAAGCAGACAGCGGGTCCTTATGGAAAGATGATGCCTTTTATTGTTGTATAAGGTTGGAAATTGAGATATAAGTTGAGTTAAGTGGGAGAGTGAGCTAGGGGCTAGTGTAGACCACATTGACTGGGTGCTGTCATTTACGGTTCAGACAGCAGGCAGCAAGCAGGCCTCGGGGGGTTAAAACTGGGCCGATGGAAGTATACCCAAGAGACCTGAAGGATGTCTGTGAACAGCATCAGCCACCAAGCTTCAATGGCATATAGGGACCCTATTGTGGCACATGAAACAAGCGAGAATTACTGCGTTTTTTCGACTATACGATAATTGGATGGGATGAGAAAAAAATGGCGAATTGAAGTAAGAATGCGAGCTGAGCGAGGACAATGAGAGCAATGACATGACGTTGACGCACTTGCCCGGCAGGCGGGTTGCAAAATAACCCGCACATAACGAAGGCCTGACAGAAAGTCTAGTCTAAACCCTCAACTAAGTCGCCTAAAGCTATCCTAAACTCTTTTGTCATCATTTATGCTTTAGTATAGTTGTGCGGGTTATTTCCTGAACCGCCTGCCCAGGTAGGATACTTAACAGGGGAAGGAAGGAAGGAAGGCGCCACAGGCATCCTAGTCCACTAAAACCTTTACCTCTAGGCTTTAGGGTATCTTGTGAATGAAAAGCCAATTCAACAACTGATGAATACCTTCATCCAGCCCATATGCGACAGGATATATCGGTTGTATTCCTTGCGAGACTGTACGACGCATACATGCCAGACAATATATGAGTTACCAAGACGAATGTTGAAGAATTGACAATATAAATTAACACTACTACGTAACCATCAAACAAACTAACCCTTTCGCTCTCGTATCATGATAATAGTTGGCAGAAAGACCAATTATACGGAATAATGTATGTTATGCATATATTTTATTTTTGTTTTGAAGGAACCTGAAGTAGTCTATTGTGACAAATGAACAGGCAGGACTTCCAATAGCATAAGTGATGAGGTTAATAAGTCGATTCATTTCAACTTAGATCAATCAGTATCAAGGCATGTTACTAGCCATTTTAATCTACTTTAGGGAAATCAGAGAATTTAATCACCAAGAACTCGAGAGACAAAATCAAAGTCATTTTACGCTGCCCTGAACCAAGCTCTTGTGTCATTTGTTTTTTTGTACCCTAAAGCCCGTATCTCCAAAACCTCTAATCGACCTGAGCTCCGAGGCCCTCATCCATTATTTCCAGGCAGAAATTCCCACTCTGATGGATTTAATATGGGTCACCTGACATCGCGACCAGGTCGTGCCTAGATCCGGGGTCTTTTAGCTCGTTGGTGCCTAGTAGCGCGTCATGGGTAGCTTTACAAGCTGTGGAGGTGGATCAAAGGTGACAGAATAAAGAGACAAATGAGCTGAGCATTGGATTCTCAAGCAGATGTAATTTCATCGTAGAATGAAACAAACGTTGATAGATAATCAGGATCAGAAAGTATGAATTGACCATATCATCCTTTTTCAACCATTTCTCAGATGGCAAGCCATTACTTTCATGCTTCAATCGCCCACATCTCATTGATGGTTCTTTCCAGCTCTTTTTGTCAACCATCACAGGGCAGTTAAAGGAGAGCGAGGAAAGTGGGGGTTTCAGCCTAGATGCCCGTGTTACCTTCCCATTCAGCTGAACGTCACTTCATGAGCTGAGCTTATGGCAAGACCTTAAAATGGGAAGGAGCCGACTTTATTTTGAAACCTCTCAATTCTCTTCCTCACCATCTATCTCTCCTCTACTTCCTTTTTTCCTCTCTTCATCTGTCATCCACTCAATCTCGGCCCATTCCTACTTCGTAAACGCCATCGGCCAACGCAAGGATCACCCTAAGATTCGGCGATTGCTCAATTCGGTCAACTGTTGTTGACAAGCCAAAGACCGTTGGGTATGACACCGCGCCTCTTAGCCCCTAATCACCTGCTTTTCCCTCCACGAAGAGTTAGGGTTTATGCTACGCGAGTGCGAACATTGCTAACGTTGTCATAAGTTGAGCTCGTTCCCATTTTGCGACCAACACTGAACCGCAATCTCTCATCTCTACCTGACAATCTTACATACTAAGCCACGCTTGGACACCAAACATCAAAATGCCACCCAGAAGAAGAGCAGCTGCCAGTGCTCCAGTCGATCCGCCTCTGGATGGCTGCGCAATTGCAGTGAGCGGCAAGTTTGACGACATTGGCCACAGTCATGCTTCTCTCGAGGCCCTCATTCGCAAGCATGGCGGTACTCTCACTAGAAGCGTCACAAAGGCCACCACTCATGTTGTTTCTACCGATGATGACTTCAACTCCAAGAGCAACAAAGTCACCGCTGCACACGCCAAGGGCCTTCCCATTCTCAATCCATCGTGGTTGATTGATACCGACTCCAAGGGCACCAAACAAAACCCTGATGACTATAGTTGGTCTTCTTCTAAAGCCAATGGCACTGCTAAGGCTACTGCCAATGGTACCTCCAAGAAAAGATCTCCACCTGTGGATGATGCCGAAGAGGACAGCCAACCCAGGTCTAAGCGCGCACGAAGCACTAGCGTTGCTCCTCCGTCTAAGGCGAAACCCAAGACTACCAAGAAGGGTGCTCAAGCCAAGGCAGACATCGAAGACGAGCCTGAGGAGGAGGAAGAGAAACCCAAGACCAAGGCTAAATCTAAGGCTCCTGCCAAGAGGGCCGCTAAGGGCAAGGTGGCGGTCAAGGCTGAACCCGAGCCTGAGCCGGAATCTGAGCCCGAGGACCTGAAAGAAGAAAAGGTTGTTGCTGAAGGCCAGTTCATCAAGAAGAAAGATGTTGCCATCCCTCTCGATGATCATTGCACCCTCCCCAACTACCAGGTCTGGGTTGATCCTGACTCTGGGCTCATTTACGATGCGTCGCTCAACCAGACCAACGCTGGGAATAACAACAACAAGTTTTACCGTATTCAGGTGTTGAAGGATCCCAAGTCAGCAACCTTCAAGACATGGACCCGATGGGGTCGTGTTGGCGAGATGGGCCAAAAGGCCGTCCTTGGAAATGGAAGTCTTGATGACGCGGTCAAGGTTTTCCAGAAGAAGTTTAAGGACAAGTCAGGTCTCTCCTGGGACGACCGTGGCGCCAATCCCAAGCTTGGAAAATACGCTTTCGTCGAGCGTAGCTACAACCCTGACTCTGATGATGAGGATGAAGAGGATGATAAGGCTGTCAAGAAGGAGGGTGGAGAGGACAAGGATGAGGCGCCAGAGCCTGAATGCAAGCTCGAGAAGCCCGTAAAGGAGTTGATGGAACTTATCTTTAACCAGCAATACTTCCAGCAGGCTATGTCCTCTCTCAACTACGATGCCAACAAGTTACCCCTGGGCAAACTGAGTAAGACCACCATTACCAGAGGTTTCCAGCAGCTCAAGGAACTTGCGGCTTTATTCGACGACCCCAACCTTGCCGCTACTGAATATCGCATGAGCGTGGCTGCCGCAACTGAGAGTCTTTCTAACACGTTTTATTCGGTCATTCCCCATGATTTCGGCCGTAACCGACCTCCTATCATCAACAGCAATGCCCTGCTCAAGAAGGAAATAGAACTTCTGGAGAGCTTGTCAGACATGAAGGATGCAACGGAAATCATGAAGGCTGACCGCAAGACGAGGGATTCTATCCATCCTCTCGATCGACAATTTGCTGGTCTCGGCATGGAAGAAATGACTCCTCTTGAACACAACAGCAATGAGTTCACACGTCTTAAGGACTATCTGAACGAGTCTAGAGGTGCGACGCACAACATGACCTACGACGTAAAGGACATCTTCCGCATTGAGCGAGAAGGCGAGTTCAAGAGATTCGATGATTCCAAATTCTCCAAGATCTCGTCTGATCGTCGTCTCCTTTGGCATGGTTCGCGAACGACGAACTACGGTGGTATCCTTAGTCAGGGTCTCCGAATCGCACCACCCGAAGCTCCTGTGTCCGGTTACATGTTTGGCAAGGGAATTTACCTCGCCGATATGTCTTCCAAGTCGGCCGGCTATTGTTGTTCTTGGAATTCTGGCGGTGAAGCGCTGCTTCTTCTTTGTGAAGCCGAGCTCGGAGATCCCATTCAGAAGCTCATCAGATCTAGCTATGAAGCTGGTCAAACCGCAAAGAAACAAGGCATGCACAGTACATGGGGCCAGGGTCGAACTGGTCCCAGTAAGTGGATCGACGCTGGGGTTGTACATGAGAGCCTCAAGGGTATCAAGATGGTAAGTCTTTTGTTCTTGAATCTATCTTTCGCACATCATTACGAATCATATACTAACATTCTTAGCCTGATCCTAATGTTAAGCCTGGGGATACCAATGTTGATAATGCCAGCTTGTACTACAACGAGTACATCTGTTACGATGTCTCTCAAGTTAAGCTCCGCTACTTGCTCCGCGTCAAGATCTAAAGGCGCCGCACGTAGTAGTAACGGCGCAGTCAACAACCTTGAATGTATCCAGCGGCAACTTTTACTTGGGATCTTCCTTTTCGTACTTTCAATTCTGCCGCAGATAAACTGGATTGCTACCAACCTGAACTGCCGTCCTGAATTCCACTTAGCAGCCGTTTGATAAGCGAAGGGGGTCTGGGTTTGATTTGACTATTATTCGTGAAAAGCTCTTGCGCGGCGTACTGGTGGTTGAATCTTGTCTTCAAAGATGAAAATGGATTTGTTTTCTGGAAGTCTGAAAGCACAAAGTCATTTTCAGCGGAAGTCCGGCGTTCATTGGCAGATAAACTTGAATTGATTTTTACTTTGCACGTTTTCATTCTTCGCTTTATCCTGAAATCCATTTTGCGTAAATATGTACACTATGTAGCACATTTGTATCTCATAAGATCGTTGAGGGTATCATCCATAGTCCCTTTAGCTCTGTACAGCGTTCCAACTCTTTAGTATAGATGAGTCACCCCACTGCATCGGTCGCAATCATGGGCCCCCCTTGAGCTCAGATCGTATGTGGCCCCAAGGTTACTGTCGTGAGGCTCCTTGAACTGGGATGAACCGTAAGGTTGAACTTGAATTCCACCAAACAGAGTCGCTATAAATATGGAGGTGCACAGCATTTAGCACTGCACTCAGCTCTTGATGTTTGAATGTCGTCTCTTGTTGGCTCCGACGAGTAGTGGAGTGTTGAATACACCTCGCCGGGCAAGAATATTGTGAAATGTCGAGGTCTGCCGATGCTTGGAATAACCTGTCTCGACGGGGCCTTTGACTCGGCTTCGCCCATTGTTTCTATCGTACGTTGCCAGACGAACTTTTTGTCGGGCTTCTTGCCGGACCACCAGCCAGGAACCGGGATTTTGGCGTGTTTGATGACAAGGTTCCAAAACCCCTGATGTATCGTTGTGTAGGAGTGGCTCTGAAGAACTCGAGAATACAAAAATTGTGTACTTGCAGTCTTCTAGCCGGATCCGACTTTGATCATGCCCCGACACCTCCCTGAAGAGCATCGATACTTAGCCAATCGTTATTGGGCATCCATAAGTTTTGATCAAGTCCCATTCCGTACTCCAACCCAGCATCTGTGCCCAAACCATCCGTACCCCCGTCGTAAGCGTTGTTGATCTCCGAAATTCCGAAATCGTGCCTCGGAACTATCTCTGGGACGCTCACAGCAGGTTTTGCGGGAGCTTGAACTTCGGTAGTTGGGTGTGGTAAATCCGGAGAGACCTGACTTTCGGGAACCCAAGGATCGGCGACGAGTGAGGGAGGGAACGTTGAGTCAGTCATGGCGGACATTGAAACGGGAGTTATCGAGACAAATTGGCTGGGATCGTTGATGCTTGAGTCGTCCGCAAGACCAGATTGACGTAGAGATTGTTGAGAATAACCATTGTCAAGTGGAAGTCGACCGTGCGGATCTGGTGTAACTGATGGTACACGAACGGCGATACCATGAGAGATCAGCTTCTCCAAATCTGCCTGGATGCCCTCTGCTGTCTTTCCCGCACAGCAAGATTTGATTGTCAATAAGCAAATCTTGGCCCGTTCCATGACAGCGTCCAAGGTGAGGTCATATTTGGGGCCATTGGTATGGTATGCGTAAGTCAACACGCGAGCGCATTGGTAGGCACAAATAGCCATGTCCAAATCGGTCACAGGTTTTGCACTGAGCTTGTGCATGGAGGAGAAAATGTTGGCCATTGATATGGCATGTTCGACACATTGTTGTTGGCAATGATCAACGAAAGCATCGTCAAGCGATGCAAGAATGGCACGAGGAAGAGCCTCACGAAGACCCCCAAGAGCAAGACGGTATAGATCGATCTGACATTGATGCCACCAGACATGTATCATGATGAATATGCAGATTCGTGGAGAATACGCTCGAAGTCTCAATGAGCTTTCTGAAAACTGGAAAGAAGCAGGCAGATGTGCCGCGAAATCGCTGAGATCTTTCTGTAGCCCCCAGATACCAGCTTGGAGTTCATCAGGCTTGGTGTTGCGGGTTAGCATAACTCGTCTTGAAAATTCCATGATTCGACGTCGCATGTGCTGTATTCGGATATGGAGGGCTAGACTGCCAACGTCTT
Source organism: Fusarium nelsonii (assembly GCA_014898925.1). Classification (NCBI taxonomy): domain Eukaryota; kingdom Fungi; phylum Ascomycota; class Sordariomycetes; order Hypocreales; family Nectriaceae; genus Fusarium; species Fusarium nelsonii. The sequence goes on along the minus strand of JAAVUC010000098.1, from coordinate 215,537 downwards.
CGGCCTGAGGGTTGCGAGGCTTGTCAGGATCGTGAATAAGTCTTTCGGTCGGTTGTGGAAGGTCAAATTCAAAGTTGCGCTCGTTGCATGGCAATCCTACATGGATTTTATCAGCACTCCAAAGCGAGTAGTCACGATATCCGCCCGAGACACCTGAATCAATACAATAGAGGGCCCACATGAGTCGACGACGAGACTCTTGAGCAAGGAAACAGAGATTTGGAGCCTCGTGGTTCAGACGTAGAGCTGCAGCATATCGAGATGCTATACTCAACAGCATAAAAGCGCTTGGAGATTTCTTGGATAGGATACGGTGCTTGATAATCAGGACAAGCGCCTGCACTTTGATGGTTGAAGGCCGAGTGTAATCGGCAAAAATGAGACCCTCAGCATCGTCGATACATCTTTCACCATATTCCTTCATCCCCGGTCCCATATCCGTTAGGTACGATGTTATGCCAATCAGGGCCAGCAGAAGAGCCTTCTCCACCTTGCCCGAGTTGTATCGTCCTTCAAGGGAGGCTCGATGTAGAAACGAGAACATTGGAATATGATGGACATGATTGAAGAACTTGATAAAAGTTCGGCCTATTAAAGCATCGAAAGACTCATCTGGAAAGGGACTACAACTATGTGTTAGTCAAGGGAGGAGTATTACCTACAATGTCGACTTACATTTCTGGTGCAAAGCCTTGAGGCGTTGCGGTGCTAGCTGGGTCGGTCAAACCAGGGTCACTGTCGTTATGGCCATCTTCTCGATCACCGTCATGACTTTGTGGACTTGGACCTTCTCTCAGAGAGATGCGCGCTCTTTTGCTCGGTCTATAAACACACTCAATGCCTTGGGAACGGCAGCGATCGCATGCCGGCATGTGGCCGGAACATCGGGCTTTTCGACTATGGCAACTGATGCAAGCTTGTCGGACTCGGCGGCGAGGCAAGGCACCAGACAAAGCGCCAGTGTCGCCATCATCGTAGGAGCAAGGAAAACCTAGTCGCTCGCAGTTGGAACAGATGTCGCGAGCACCATTGCATCGTACTTTGCGAGCGCGACAGGTTGTACAGGTCGAGGACGACTTTTTGGGTTTGCGATCGGGAGAGTTGGCATGAGAAGCAGGCTGAGAAGGGTTGGCCGGTTGCTGAGACACAGCCGGGTTAGAGGCGGTGGCTGAGACGGGAAGAGGAGAGTCGAGGCTGGGAATGAGGTTATTCGGATGGTCGCCTGCGGCGGAAGCGAGATCCATGGCGACGTTGGTTTAACTTGGAGCGCATGGAGGGGCCCGACGACTAGGACCGTTAATATCAGCTTAGCAGCGAAGTTCAGAGCAGTCCACCGCGACCAACGTCGAGTTCGACGAGGGCCAGAAGGTGGGGAAACGATTTGTTTGAAGTTTTTAGATTATTTTTATTAGGAGAATTTGTAGTGACGATGGTGGTGATGTTTAGTGAGTGGATGGTCGGGTGGGAGTCAGAAGGCAGGCAAGTAAGTAGTGGAGGCGATAAGGAAGGTGGTCTTGTTTCTTGGGGCAGGCACTACAGTACTAGGTAAGGGTGCTAACTCAGGTTCTAGGCCTGTGAGAACCCGGGACCGGATGGGGCGACAGAGGTGCACAGTGGGTGTATGCTTCCTAAAAATTGGTGTTGTTACAGTGAATGGTTAGTGGACTTGACGCCCAAGAGTGTTATTGATTGGAAGGCAATCAATCGATGTACATAAAAATGCAGCACTAGACATCTACCACCACTAATAAGACATTCATTCGTCTCTTCAATCGAGTGATGAAACTCATTGCTTCCTTTAGGGGTAATGACGATTGAGTCCGGGTTCTTGCCTTCAAGTCCAACTCGGTGCACCCCCTTGGGTAGCAGTTGCTCACATGAGATCTGCTACATACAGGTGGGGCAAGCAGGTTCGATTGGCATTCCCATTGTGTTCAGTCGTGATTCTCTTAATTCAACGTCAGCTTGACAGAATAGGACATTACAAGACAGACACTTAAACACTCGATCAACACAGACACCGTCGGCTCATTCGTCCTTCTTGCATTCGTTCCGTGAGCGTTATTTTACACCAAAACATCTATGGTCTATTAGCCGAGCCGATAGAAAGCTGATGGAACGACGTTTTTGTGGAGCAAATTTAGCCCACAAGCTTGGCAAAATGTTGTGCTCAAGCCTTAATGATCACAAAAGTCACCGCCAGTACATCGTTACCAGGGGACATTGTTTATCAGTGAGTTTTGTTGCCGGTCAGTGTGTTGTCGGGGTGTTGATCAAACTGACGACGACCAAAGCGAGCACTTCCGGAGTTGTGATACTGTTCACGAGTCAGTTATGACAAGATCAGGTTCTAACACCATATTGAAGCACGAGACCATCGATTGGTCTTTGTGCTGATTTTGCAAGAAATATTCGGATGCTCTACAATGTCTCTTTGCAGCACGTATTAACCCGCGAGTTCTTTTCTGTTTTCCTGCCAGAATCCTGCAGCTCAAAACTATATCACTTTTCTTTGTTCCATGACATCGACCACGCCGCAGGGGAAATCTGGGGATACCAATGAGAACAAGAATGGGCCGAGAAGCGATGCCTTCAAGGTCTGAGTCCCGCTCAATCCCGGCGCCTGGGCACAAAGGGTCTCCGCCATAGACCGGGCTATCGACCAGGATATGGAGTCAAAGTTCAGAGGACCAATTCTGCAAAAGAAAACACACGAGCTAAGCGTTGAAAGAAGCTTGAGATAATTATATCGCCAGTCTCAGACAACAAAGACAATCAATTGACTCATTACCTCAACAAACCGAAAGTCCCCCCTTCCAAAGTGACCGGCCAAGGACACCGACGGCCCGAAGTGAGCTGATGGAGGTTGCGACCAACCGACGTCAAAGGGCGGACAAGTCTTTTGCTTAGCGTCGTTGCTAGCTCATGCATAGTACCGACAATGGAAAACTGCGTCATTTAACCGACGGCCGCTCCGACTCCCGGAATATCATTGTTTTGATCCCCCAACTCGTATTGACACATACAAGTCTCACATACAAGATGCCTGCCGCACAAACTCGACTATCCAATCCGGTGGCTATTGAGTAATTGGTGCGTTGATAAATCAATACGAAGGATGTTGATAACTTGAAATCTGATGACCTGGGGCATGCGTTCAGTCTTGAACCCCTACCAGACATTCCGACAACCCTACATCATGATAATTGTTTACATGACTGGTCATCTATCACTTGAGTTCTTATACATATCATCTCTTGCGTCTCATTTCCGAGGTCGTCGGAATCAACCTATGCACCACTTCCAATAAGTCGCCGAGCTTTTTGGGGGAATTTCCCTCAAGTTCTGAAGCTCTTCGCTAAGCAATTGTCACCATGATCCTCATGATACTACCAAGACTTGATGGAATGCAGAATTGACTGAGATAGCCAGTTCGAGAAGCACATACCGTTGTAACCAGACGGGATATACGCTATTCCTTCCCCCATCCCCGGCTGTCCACGTCAAATTTTGCTCCTATGAATGGGCAGCACTCCACTAGAACCTGGTCATGTTTAACAATGTGTTCATCATGACACCGCGCAACCGAGCCTCAACCAAAACCGATGTCGTTCCAAATATTGAACTCAGCTTTTTCGGTTGTTTTTCTTGCAGAATCCGCTTACCCGTTTAGCATTTCGACGATTGCAAACCATCTAAAGGCAGATCATGAGAACTCATCAAGCACTAGCCATAGCTCCTTTGCAGCTACTGTGCATCCCCCACAGCTTCTTACTTAGCTGGAAAACTAGTCAATGCACTAACCAACCGTCTTCGATCGAACTGGTGTACAATAATAATGGCTGTCATGCCCTGTGCAGCCTTAGTGTTACTCGTGTCTTATAACGAGACACCTCTTGAAGCACATACCCTGAATGGATTTTCCAGTCAAGCCTCGCGTCCTACTACGGGCCATTTACTTTTTACTCATTGGACAATCGCATCACACAATTACACCTACCGGATATGATGTAACGTAGTCCTTCAAATCTGAAAAAGTACAGTTCAGATGCACGGGTGAACAACAACTATCAAAGGCTGCCTAGGTTTGTGTCTGGCTTTCAAAGAGTCAAAGTATACGCAGGCATTTCGCCAAGTCATTATTAAAATCCAGCTTGAATAGCTCAAACTAAAGCCTCTCCTCGTATACATGGCTTCTAGTACATATACTGTTCGTCAACGTCTGCCAGATATCCATTTATATCCTGCATCATGGCAGTATTACATGCCCACGCATTCATGTCTAGACCAGCGCCATATGGAATGCCAAAAAGAACATTAGAATCCGTGATGGGATCATTGAGTAAATACGGTTCTCTTCCGTCGCCATCAAGAGGCGGTTCAGACGCAGATTGATCATCTTCTGGTGATCCAGTCCAGCTCAAAGCTGGTTCAGGCGGAGGTTCAGGAGCCGCATCACGGCTATCGTCGATAAAATCGGATTGTCCAAGAAGACTGTGTATAGCTAGACGCTGGCGGATATATGCGTCTTTGGACAGTTTTGGTGGTGATTTGGGGTCAATCTGGGCTGTTGTAATAGCACGACTATCCGAGGATTCGAGCCATGCTTTGTGTTGTTGTATGGCTCGCTCAAGCTCTAGCCTCTGCAATAAAGTCAGTTACTTTTGCCCACGCATGACGTTAAAGTGCTCACCATGGACTTAAGCTGCTCCGAGAAGCGAAAGTAGCGTGTAATAACATCCAAACATAACTGTGCTTTTCTAATGGCCAGTTGCATTGATGGTCCTTTGTTGTCGCTTCCGGTATATGTTCCAAATAACACTAATCGGGCAGAGTGATAGGCACAGATAGCAGCGTCGAATTCAAGCACTTCCATTTCATCGCTTTGTTGGACAAAGTCTGACACAATCTGGACAATTTTCTCGGCATGCGATAGGCACCTATCCTTCATGAGTGCTCTTTCAGACGCAGAGACGCCTTCAATCGCAGCATGAGGCGTCGATTCCGGGTATTCTGCGAGAAATATTCGATAAAGGTCGCAGTGACTTTGTTGCAAACTCATATGCTACAAGTGTTAGTTAAGTCGAGGTCTAATCCAGAAGACTTACCATGGCGACATATTGAGGTGATCGGAGCAGCCCTTGTGGATTTGAAGCCTGATATTGGTCATGTGGAGCCAGCTTTGTCTGTAGGCGAAGAAGATCGTTCTGGAACCTCTCGATTGACGAGAAAAGATCTGAGAGACTGATTTCCTTCATCGATATCCTCCGGTTAAACCCCATGATAGCCCTTCGGATGTAAGCTAAACGCACAAAAGCAGCGCGAGAGCTTAAAACTTCTGGCTCGATCCCCTTTCCTGGTTGTAGGTATCCTGTACTGACATATCGCTCTTGAAGAAAGTCAGTGTCTTCGCATGGCAGTTGGAGATAGATTGTGTCAGGGTTGAATAACTCAAACTCCTTCAAGCCTACACAAAAGCTATCCTCTAACAGGTACAAAGACCAAAACGTCCGCCTTCGAACCTCTTGTGCGACAGGAGTCAACTTGGAGTGCTCGTAGTTGAGGCGTAAGGCTACAGCCCATCTAGCTGCTAGACCAGCCATAATGAATGCTCTCGGGAACTGTCCAACTGCAGCTCGGTAGCGTATCAGAAGTAGTGATGCCTGAATCTTGAAAATGGACGGTTCTTCCAGGCGTTCGAGGATCAGATGCTCGGCTTCTTGTGCCCACTGCGCACGCTCCTCCTGGTACTTGTCAAAGTAGGTCGCTGAAATAGCGCACAAGGCCAGCAGAAGTGGTCGGTCGATGGTTTTTTCGCGACATCTTTGGACAACTGTGGCCTGGTGTAGAAAACAGAATGACGGAAGAGGGTATAGCCGGTTAAAGTACTGATTAATCAAGGAAACAACTAATTCATCCGGAATTGAACTTGAGTTTCTGACGACTGTTGCATCGGCGGTGTCAGTCGTTGGACTGGAGACAATGCTTGGGCGTTGCACTTCGGGTGAAGCAGTCGATTGAGCAGTTGATGCCGAAGTAGAGTCATCTCGAGACGAGGATGCTTCAGTGGTTGTTGAGCCAGTTCTTGACAAGTACGTACAAGGCTTCTTCCTCCGCTGGCAATTTGTACATCTTGGTGTATCACCAGAACATCGAACTTTCATAGTCCTGCATTCTTGACAAGCTTTGGTACCGCGACATTTTGGTGGAAGACGAGGCGCATAATTTCCATCAGAACCATCCTGCTCGAAAGAACATTGAAAGTTGAGTCGTTCACAAGTGCGACATCGTGGCACTGTACCGTCACATCGGACCTCCGGGTGTCAGTACCGGTCGAGCACCGGGGAGTGTTTGGTTGCTGTAAATACCTTGCGCACTCGACACTGAACACATGCGGCTTTCATTTCAAGGTTGGGCGGTTATTTGATGATTTGGGGTGATTAGCATTCGTGGTCGAGTGCAGTATATTGTTGCGATCGCGGATACCGATTTCTTGCGATACAATGCCACTATCGTCGATTATAAGTACCAGACAATATCAAGTCTCACCATTTTGGTTGTATGTGAGCAAAACAACTTTGAAGATGAAAGAGGCAAATGCTTTGTTGGTTTATCCACAATGTCCAGAGTGAGGTAGGTACATTACGAATGTTGCCTCAGCTCAGCCGCTCAGTGTTAGGCAAATACGTACAAGCCCGGATTTACTATCCCTCCTTCTCCTCCTCCTCCTCCTCCTTCTTCTTCTTCTTCTTCTTCTTCTTCTTCATCTTGCAAGGAAACGTCTCGAGCACGCCATTCTACGCAAAATAGGGTCGCTTAGACGACTTAAACAAGGAAGTATCCAATGAAGCTTCTTGCTACTCCCCGTCACATCACCAAGCCCTGCGATGGCGTGCGGGGGTCCCCACCACTCGGGGCTTATCTTGGCCACTCACAAGAGTCTCTGGCCGATAGGCGTATAAGCCCGCTTTTATCGGTCGAACAATATTCAGCAACTCCCCGATATCAACATGAATCCCTGTCAGCTGCAGAAGGTTGATATCAGTTGGGAAGAAGAATCATTAAGATTACTGAGGTGTCTGATATCTCATCAACTTGAACCACCTACCACTATGGCTCCTACATTTACAAGCACATCCCAATTACTAACCCCTGAATCCAGTCGTCCCATGCTCAATACACATGCGATCTCCCATAGGCGTATGGATAGGTCCATATGTCCATCGACCTCCAAGGCCCTGCACAGCATTCTTTCGCTTCTTTGCACTCATTGCCGCAACACCCTCAAGACCTCGCACCCACGGCGCATCAGAGACGTACCATAGTGCTCCAGCCAAACTGCGAGGATCAACAGGCAAGTCCGGCCATTTGACCAATAGACTGGACAACATGGCAACAACCATGACAAGCAAGATACCAATGCTTAGACGGGAGCATATCTCATGTGCATCACTTGTTTGAGTGCGGTTGTATGGAACGTTGGCGAGTAAAATCGGGAGGAATTGTGCAAGCACAGTAGTGAAAGCCGTGAAGAACAGAAGAGGGTCTCGGATACGTAAAGCAACGAACAATCCTGACACTGGATTCGTTGCTGGTGTCATCAAAACTGATCGAGTTGGTACTTGGGGGTCTTCAGCCATACGCCGGTAAGGTGTGATAACAGCGACACCTAAAAGTATTAGCAAAAGGTAAGGACAATATGGAGGGTAGACTCACTTGTAAACAGGAATTCCCAGCAGAAGACAACAATAACACCGAGTGCGGAGCAGACAAAGCGTACACCAAAGTCTTGACTCTCCATAAGCTTCTTCAGACTCTTCGGCACGCTGCCGAAGGTATCAACGAAGTGATAATACCCAACAAAGCCAAGCAGACAGATCAAGAATACAAGAAACGTGAAGCGGTACCAGAAACTCAAAGCCATGAAAGTCTGAGGAGCTCGGCGGCGTGTCTGTGGTCGATAGGCCATGCCTTCAGTATATGGGGTATTGTTGTAGGGTGCTGTGATGTCACGATCAACATCACCGACAACAATGACACCATATTCATCTCTTCCTTCTTGGTTGCGGAACCAGCCCATAGCGAATCTCTTCTCGGTAACAGCATTCTTGAGGTCTTTCCAGTCACTGGATCCCATGCATCGAATCTCTGGATTCCGGGCAACAAGAACGGCAGTATTGACTGCACACCACGGGTTCGCATATACACCAGTGCGCCAATGACGACTGATGACACTGAGTGTGAAAGCTAGAAGGATGGCGAGGGCGCCCAAGAGACCGATGAGGGCATAGGCCGCTTTGTTTGAAACACCAAGCTCAAGAGCACAGCCATCGATAGCATTCTTGCTACAGCGGCCATATATCTTCAGGCCAATGGCTTCACTGGATAGAGGCGCCACGAAGCTGGATGACCACAGAGCGAGGGAAGTCAGGAAGGGAAGAGGCTGGTTGTTGAAGAGGAGCTTGAAGGGGAGGTAAATACTCATCCAACCATCAAAGCTGAGAAGCAAAGCCTCACGACCCAAAGCGCCGCCTTGTCTGGTCAGTGCGGCAAACGGTTGATACTGTTGCGCGGCTTGGTTTAATGCGCTAACACCCATGGCCAGAAGTACGGCGACGATGGGCGGAAGGAATTTCCCAATGAAGTAATCCGACTGCGTGAGGGTATGTGTCGTGGCTTCAACAATGATACGAGTATTGCCAGTTGGTGTTGAAACATCAGTTATAATAACCTGTGTCGGAGGCATAGTTGTCACCCTTGTCGTGCCAATTGGTGTAGACACTGAGGTAATGACTTGACCATCAGGCAGTGTCTGAACCATTGTTACTGGGGGTGGCGCATCAACGATTGTTTTGACAGTCGCTTCGACTTGGCTCGTTCGATACTTGGTAACAGGAGGCTTCGCAACTTTACCATCCGAATCAAGGGTCAGAACAGAGTAAAGTGTTGTCGTTCCAACAGATGCATATACGACCGGCGGACCAGTACGCGTTGTCTCTTTGACAGTTGTGCGAACTACGCCGCTATCCATGACGGTGATACTCGTCTTTGTCTGCGGATCTTTTGTCACTGTGACCGGTACATACGCATTGGATGGTTGTCCGCCTGCTGATGTGCCGTCTTCCGGCGAAGTAGGAATGTCTTCTGCAGGGACTAGGGATGAGGTGACAAAGGTAGTTCCTGGGATGGTTTCCAGCAGCGTGCGGGTGACTTTTCCTGTTTCTGTGATCGTTTCGGTGACGGAGGTCACCTCGAGCGAGCCTGGCTTTGTAACCATTGTTGTGAAGAGTTCCTCGACTAGGGCGGTTGTCAGAGTACCACTTTCACCATCATCAGCACCCGAAGTATCGTCTGCAGGTTCGGATTCAGAAGATCCTGTTTCCTTAGGGCCAGAATCAGCAGCTGTTTCGGGTTCTGCTTCGGTAGCTGCTGTTGCATCTGGTACAGCGGCTTCACTAACGACATCTTGTCTTTTCATAAAGAACAGTTTATCATTCGTGATCTGGAATGATCGATTTTCGAGTTTTGCGGTGGTATCGGATCCATCCAGGGTGCGCACACTGTAGATGATCAAACCCATCAGTGCAACAAGAACAAGTATGAGAGCGCTGATAAAGGGCCATCGCAAAGGGATAGGACGATAATCGGGTCTTTCTCGTTGTTTCTTGTCTGGCTGTCCTGCATCTATTTCGACGGGGTAGACATCTGGTGCTGCGACAGGCTTGTACTCGTATGTAGGTTGTTGGGGCCGCAACTCTTGATTTTGGAGATAGGGTGGTTGATACATGTTGACCCAGCGTTTCGGCTTGAGAATCTGCAGCTGAACTGCATGTTTGTGCGAGGGTAACAGTATATAAACCACAGCCAGCAGAGCCTGAACCGTACCGCCTCATCGCCGGCTCTTCAACTCTCCGAGTGCCAAAACTGCATTAGTCCCCGTAGAGCGTGGTCACTGTATAGCCATCATTGGCAGCACCAACAACTACAGCGCAAAGGCCAGGCGTGGCGTCTCCTTTGAAAAGCTGCTATTGTCGAAATGCGGCGTCGCTACTGAACGGTGGGTGGAAGACTATTGGGTCAATAGCCGAAGTGCTGTAAGGCTGAACCGAAAGAAGAAATGCCAAGACTGAGCTGAGTTCTCGGAACGTCTAGACCATGTTTAAGCTTATCGAGGAGGCTTAGTTTGTCAAGGGTGCTGAGGTTCGATTTAGTAAGGGGTCTTGTGCTGGTATGGAACTGGATATTCCGACACTTTAGGAAGAGAAGCCCAACTGACGGGATGCTAAACTTCGATCAAGAAGAATACATGAGTTCATATTGAAGATGTTGAATTAAAAATTTTAAGCATTATTCGAGTGTAAGCAAATGTCTGGAACGGCAGTTGACACTTCAACTCGGTAAAAACAAACTCATTTCCACTAGTCAAGTAGTCCCAATAATTGGATGCCTCTCCGTGTAGAAACGGAAAGGCAGTTACTTAAGCACCATCAACACAGATATTGACAAGTTTTCGGTTAATCTTTGATTCATTAGGTAACTCTATTATCCCAACAAGGCAGATTAAAAACGCCTCAAATCCAAATCCAGCAATGACCAAGCCAACAAACGCCTCCCCCAATTCCGTCTAATATTTACCAGCCAAGAACGTTGAAGAGACTTGTTCGAGGATCTGGCACCTGACCGTTGAAAGTCTTTGCCCTCGCGGACTCGCTCTTGGTGGTGTTGTACTGGCTAAAGTAGCGATCGAATGTGCGTGATTGCGTGGAGAGTTGAGAGCGGACGTAGCCGCCGACAACAGAGATGCTCCCGACTGCGATGAGAACTGGAAGGACCCTGAATTATTGTTAGATCAGATTCTTTGTTAGGTAGTGATGGGGACTTACTTGGGTCCGGCAGTGGGCTTGATCATGGAAAGAGGAGCCATTTTGATGTGATTGGTTGATTGTGGTGTAAGTTGGTGCAGCTGAAGCTGAAGTTGTATTTGTGAAAAGAGAAGATCTCAAGTGATTGTTTGTTTGTTTGTTTGATGGTGATGATGAATTTTGAATTGGGAGTGAATAGCTTGATTATTATATATCTATTTCTTGAACCTCATTGTCGTTAAATTCCGTATACTTTCTAGGTCGAATGTTGATAATCTGAGCTGACTGGTGTTACAATGGTGCTGTTTTTGGTGGTGCCATAATGCAGTACCATTGACTTGGAACGATCCAGCCCCACGCACTGACACGTCGGGCGATGCCGGGGTCCGTACCATGGCATTGGATCTCAATACGACTCTGAATCTGAGATACAGGGAATAGATAATCGCTGGTTCTATTATAGGATATAGATCAAAAGAGTAGTCTATTATTTAAATGGGCTCATTACTTTAATTCCTGATTGTACTGTACACTGCGGTACGCATTTCGGGTAGACGTACCTAGACTGGTGGTTTACAGTGGCAACTAATCACTATCAACAATCGCAGATTTAAATCATAATAATTGAACCAAAATTACTATTTCCTACTATTCTTACTCTGATAGCTCAAAAATGCATATTGATCAAGTTTTCTCCCGATTGTGTCCGTAAAGTCGGCCGACACTTCAGAACTTCTCAGCATCTGGCGCCTCCGAAATCATCTGATGATCGGACCCGGCGTCTACCGAACCCACCCAAAATTCCCCGGGAAATCAGCTCATCGTTCGGTTCTCGACATTCTCGAGGCCGGAGCCTATTTTCAACTGCTCACAATTATATCATAGCTTCATTCTCATATTACTGCGTCTGGAACATAGATGTCAAGTTTTTTTATTTTAGTGTTTTTATTAGTTAGTCCTTCATTTGCTGGGCTTATGACAGATACTGCAATGGTGGGCGTGACCGAGAGATTATCTTCCATTATTCCTAGCAGGTCAAAACAGTAATCGCAATCCTTTGGGAAATATTCGAGACTTGTTCTTCCGTATTGTTAGCCGTCTGTCTGTTGAAATCATCAAGTCTGCCGGTCCGAGTGCTCCACAAATGCCCGTGTCTACGCCGTACATCTCGGTCAGTCGAATTATACAAGACGCCTCCCTCACATTCCTTTGCCTTGACTGCTCTCCTTACACCAGAACCATATTAAATAGACACATTATATATCATCATCTTCCGTTTATATGCGCGACACCATCCCAAAGCAACAGCAACATCAATTTCACCAACAGTATTCATGATCTGACATGCCTCCCTTAATAAACCTCCAATAGTAACATCTCGGGAAATTTCAGCCCATCTATCCCAAAACAGAAAATTCAAAATAATGACATCCAATAATCGTCAATGACTTCTCTTTCCCCAAATTGTCAACGCGGGGGAGGTGAAACCTTCTAAAAATGGCTGAAAGGAAAGATTATCCCCACGTCATCACCTCATCATTCATCAATCGCTTAAATCATTGATACCTCTTCTCACCCTCATAGCTTCAGCTTTCTTCTGTATTTACCAACTACTACACCAAACGCAAGACGATAAATCACACAAAATGGCACCTTCAAGATTGATCCTTCGACCTGTGGTTCGCATCCCTCTTATGCGCTCTCAAATGCGCTTTGCCAGCACAGATCCTACACATGTCCATCCTGATGGTAACCTCGGTGGTCCAGGAGGTCAACAGCCTCCGCCTCAAGCACCAGGTGGTCCGGAAGCCATCAAGAGAAATTGGTACGATGATCATTCTTACCAAACAACCTAAAACTAACAGTATCAGGATGCCCATCGCCGCGGCAGTTGGCGTACTAGCAGGAGGCGTTTGGATCATGCTCCCCAGAAAAGGAAACCCACCCGAGAAAACCCTGCAGCATGGCATGTCGGCATCTTTTCAGGAATTGAAAGATGGAAAGGGTTCTGATTCGATGAAGGAGCTGAGTGGACGAAAGAAGGGCTCCATGGGTGGTTTCAGAGCTGATTGAGCACACAACAAACAAATCACGGCAGGAGGAATAAATAACTGTTGTTGAGGTATATCATAACGTAGGCAAATCGCCCAGAGTATCAATCTCTATATCATCCCTCGCTCAGAACCTATATACAATAATAGTATTAACAATAACCGAAACACGTCTCAGACGCTTACATCACTTCTGCTCGGATGCTTCATCGCTCTTTTTCTGCAAAAGATAATCTCCTCCAAACAACGCTTTATACACTCCTTTCAGGCCTCTTACAGGCCATCCTGTCTTTGCAGTTGACTTCATGAGCTTCTCATCACCTTCAATATCCACCTTGACTTTGTCATATACGCTCGGTAGATACGACGCTCCGTACTTTGCTCTCAGTGCATCATAAGACTCTCTGTTATAATGCGACCAGAATTCATCTTCTGTATAGTACGCCTGCGCATACAGCCACTTCTTTCCTCCGCAGTCTTGCACCTTCTGTTCCAGCGCGCGATTATGTCGAATGGCATCGCGTCGATTTCCCTGCAGAGGACCCCAAATTCCAAAATTGAGTAGATCCGTCGTACCAGGCTTCGCAAATTCAGCATGTAGTCCATGCCCCGAATTCGGTTCTTCACGCCGCACGCGTAGCGGACATATCCAGAGAGGATAAATCTTGAACTGCTTGTCTAACCAGTTCTGAAACTCTGGGACGCTGGTGTATGGTACGCCGACGTCTTGCACCATGTAGTAGTCGAACAGGTTGCTCTTGTGGCCTGCTGAGTACATGACGCGTGCTCGGAGGAGCGGATCCAGGATATATCGAGTGACGCGGTTGAAGGGCGTGATGAAATAGTCAAAGGCATATTTCGCAACCCAGAATCCGCCTCTGTCGTAGCGGAAAAGGTAGTCTTTTAACGGGATGTAGTCGGCGACACAGGTTACTGAACCCATCCGTAGACCGTCTCGTACTTTTTCGACATGTAAGTAAAACCACTTATCTTTCCGTCGATTCAAATGTCTCGGTGTTGCGCTTATCGGAATCTCATCCACCAGTCGACCAGCGCACACAACGGTTGTGTCTTTTGAGTAAACAATACCATCCACATAGTCGTTCTCCCATCTCTTGCACTCTTCCTTGATAATCTTCACAGACTCCGCCGGACCCCTCGCGAGTCTGTACTTTAGTTCAACAAACTCCTTCGCATCTTTGAGCTGTACCTCTAATAAAGTGACAACCCCGAGAGTTCCGAAGGCCGACGCAGCACCCCAAAACAAATCCTGCTGATCCTCTTTCGACGCCCTCGTAACCGTGCCATCCGCAAGAACAATCTCAATCCAATTAACCGTGGCATCAAAAGCGCCGTATCGATATGAGCTGCTTTCACCAGACGTCCCCGAAAAGCCACCTCCAACGGTAATAGCCGGAAACTCCATAACAACAAGAGGAACAAGACCGTGAGGCAGCGTCGCATCGACCAAAGATTCCATGGAAACATTGGGTTCAACAAGAACCGTTTTTGAGTCCTTGTTCACCTCGAGAACATTGTTTAGTCTGCTCGTGTCGACGGTGTTGTCGACACGGCGATTTGAATGGCGTGTGCTATTAGTCGATCCATGGTATAGTCGAAACGGTTCTTGGCGGGCGTGAAAGTGCTTGACTCTATCTGCGACGCCCGCGACGACAGTTTTATGGGCGTCCATCATGAGATGGAAGAGGCGTTTTTTTTAGAGTCTCAAAATTTTCCGATGATCAAAAGATGAAGATCAAGATTAGAAATAATAAACTGGGCAGGCATGAGTCGTTCAAAGTAGTATCGTTTCGGAAATAGCGAGCAAACTGATCCACAATTCCCTCAACTTTTATCCTGTTTGTTTGCTTGAGCTCACCACAGAGTTTTTATATGTACCTCCAGCCTACAGTCGGTAGGTACAGTATGAGTTGTCGGTGCAGATGAGTTTCAGTTATGACGCTGATTCCGACATATCCGAACAGCATAGTTTACTTCGAATCATAGATGAGCGCTTACTTTCTGACCTAGTCTTACTCACTACATAGCCTGCCCTCTATAAACTCTCACTACCCATGATGGTCCGAGACGCCACGTCAAACACGTCAGCCTCGCCAAGTACTGACAGTGCTTTATTAATCCTGGTCGATCCCAACATGACGTTTGTTGTTTCATTGGCTCAGCTGTAGATGCATGAAATTGCTTTTCTTTCCTTAACTTAGCTGGTGGTTTGACACGATTCAAGACAATCACAAACAGCTTATCAGACCCCAAGTAGTTAGTCTGGCGATATAAATAATAATTACAGCTCATGGTAGCGGAAAACCTGATTTTTATATTATTGGAAACGAAATAATTCAATCACTTTGTAGTTTAGATCAGGACATCGATTTCTTACACCGCATGTTGCTATTCAAGTTTTCTGACACCTCCAAACAAGTCAACTACACATAACGAGGTTCAGAGATGATATCAATACATGTAAAAAGTATATAGTGGCTTCCCTTCAAGGGGTCACAAAACTTGGCCGTTGAAAGCATAGCGGATGAAGTTGGTCAATCAGTTTATGTAAACTCAGAGCAGATTCATAGGTAATCCAACAATCTTCTATTACCTCCTTGAGGTTCTCATTATAACTGAATTGTTAGCGGTGCGTTGATAGACGTTTCTATTTATTCATAAATCGGATCGGGGAAGTTGTCGCAACGACGGTTGGCTTTTTTCTTCGTCTGTATCTTCCTCATCTGTATCTTCTTCTGGTGTATCGCTTCCTGGCGTATCACTTCCTGATGTGTCGCTTACTGTTGTATCGCCTCCTGGTGTATCGTTTGCTTTCGAATCACTTTTTTCAATTTCACCGTCTTTCTTCGCTTTCGCCTTCTTCCCTTTATTGTCTGTCGTCTCTGGTGCTGTAAACTGAAACTGGGTGTAATAAGTTACAGTTGGAGAGAGCCGTCCTGTCCAATTGGGGTCGTCATAAGCCTTCGGCGTGTTGGTCCATAGCTTGATGAAAAAATCGTGATGTTCTCGTTCTTGACGTCTAAACTCCGTATGTTCTGCCCGGACAAGTTGAGATCGTTGTACAGGCTCGTCTGGGTTAGCTCGCAATGTGCCACTCATTGCCCAGACATTATGGTTTTTAGTGTCGCCGCGGGCTATCATCGTCCATAAGTCGAGGTGGTCTTGCATCGTACATCTTCGGCATTTGGTGGTGGTATATCCGAACTTCCCTTGACTGTTCTGGCCTTTCGAGAAAACTTCTCTCATCTCAAAGTGCATGCTGTTGTGACCACATTGGTATATTACCCGCTGATGGCACGGCCCCGTGCCTTCTTCGACATCTTCCGGGCGTTTCCCCTCCTATGGGCATATGGGAGAGCTTTGGATGTTTCTGTACGCCAATGTCATCCTTCTGTAGCACGAGTTCCCAATAATGTGTCCACAAGAAAACACATAGGGCGAGTGATCATCTATGGGCTTTCCTTCTTCAACATCTTCGCAGGGAAGTCGGCATTTGACACATCGAAAACGGATACAGGCCAATCGAATGATATGTCCGTCTTGATTTGACAGATTGGCGAAGTCCCTGAGGACCCTCATCGCCCACTTCTGAGCGTTCACCCCGGAGTATTGATCAGGAAGGCCGAGGCCACGTTCTATGAGTACGTCGAAATACATGTCGTCCATGTGTGGGAATAGCACTTTGCGGGTGGCAAGCAGTGCATCATCCGCGTTTCGAATTTTGTTATTGGGTACATTGGTAGTCATTATACTTGGGTATAAGATGTATATCTCTGGTGCTGTTCCTTTGCGTAATGAATGCAACTGGGTATTGTCCTTGATGCTTGATGCTTGGTGTTGGTGTTCAAAGCCGTCAAGATATGTCAGTGACAGCCTGCAGTAGGCTCCTTCCAAAACGTAAGACACCACTTCCGTGGGAAAGAGCACCTTCCCCCGCTGCCAGGCTGCAGTCTCTCACTCAGATTGACACTAGCAGCAAGAGATATGGAACAGGTATCTAGACACTCTGTTGCAGTTCAGATTTCTGGATCCCTACTAGACTGCCCTCGGACTATTTATCTTCTATTACCTCAGCCACCTTAAACCTCGGCCTTGAGCTTCCCATTGTCACCGGCTTCTCCTCTCATGTTCCTGTGAAACAACTCATATACTACAGCGATGACATCCTTCAACAAGTGGCTTACCAACAGCTTCAAAGCTTTGGTATAGCCGTCAAATACGTTCCACCCAACTTCAACATGTCAACAGCCTCCTTGACCATCTCATCAACGATATCCCCAGCAGGTTGAACCTTTGTGATAGCTCCCGCGACTTGACCCATCAAATGCGGAATATCGAAATCGTTCCCCTGCTCAAAGTCATACTCGATCGGCACAATACCCTTGTCACACAACTCCTTAATCTTATCAGGCTGGTCGTGCCACTTCTGGATATACTCGTTTGTCTTCATTCTCAAAGGTCGTCCAGAGATAACAAGCGTACGCTGGGTGTCCTCGTACCCACATGATAGAACCGCTTTCTTATGCTCTTCACTGCAAGAAGCTTCTTCGGACGCGACGAATCGAGTACCGACCCAGACGCCCGAAGCGCCTTGCATCAGTGAGCTTGCAAGACTGCGACCAGAGGAAATACCTCCTGCTGCAAGGACCAACGCAGGTAGTCCCTTGAGAAGAGGAGGGTGGTACTTCGATGCGATATCGGCTACTGCAGGAATAAGGATCGAGTTGGCGACGTCTCCTGTGTGACCGCCTCCCTCGCCGCCCTGGGCGCAAACCATATCAACACCGAGCTCTAAGGCTTTTGTCTTGATTATGTCAGTGAATATCTATTGCATCGGGTGTCCGACTTACTGCATGCTTGGGATGTCCAACCATGTTCATTACCAAAATACCCTTGTCGTGGAATCTCTTAATCACCTCTGGAGGCGGAACTCCAACAGCACTGACAAACAGCTTGGCGCCGCTATCAATGATGATGTCAACCAATTCATCCAACTTGCCACCCGTATAATCATGGTTAGTCTTACGGGCATTACCACCGATCTGAGGCAATGCAAGGTCGACGCCAAAGGGAAGATCAGGTCGCGAGAAGTTGGCCTTCATCTCAGCAAGGATCTCTCGGAGCTGATTGGGTGTGTATTGGAAACCGCCAATGATACCGAGACCACCAGCATTGGAGACTGCTGCTGCAAGACGACCACCTGATACTCTGGCCATTCCTGCAAGCACTATAGGGTGTTTGATTCCCAGAAGGGACGTGAGTGGTGTTGTAATAGGGCCTGGCGTTGTCATGTTGGCGATATGTGCGTATAGCGTATTGAGGTAAGATTATGTTTAAGTGGTGATATAAGCTGACAAGATACGATCCGATGTCTATTTGAACAAAGATAAAAGTAAGCGTATATAGTAATGTTCTTACGCTCCTTCTCCGTGTAAATTGTGTGGGGTATCGACTCTTTAAGCATCACGAACCGATCTGCCGGTTTGCGGGGGAGGTTTCAACTCATGTCCGAGGCATTTCCGCATTGGGTTATAGATTCGCAGAGCCATGTGCTCCTCTGCATAAAAAGTACGGCACAGGCACTTTATGATACTTTGCGTAGCATTCTTATTAGAATTGTGCATGTTTACTATTCCTCATTAAACGCTGCGTCTAAACTTATCCTGTCCATGCCATGCCATTCGTAATCCCACGTATCATCGCATCGTCGGCTCAAATCCCATACTTGGCTCAGGTTTGGTATCATACATAAAGTCATCTCTTGGCGGTCGCCACCATCGCCTTTCTCATTAGCATTATAGCGAGCTTAATCCTCTCTTATGACGACGTTGTCATTGGAAGTGTGGTAAACGCGCTGGGACGAAATCCGTCTTTTCGAGCGGTTTTGTGTCTTCAGGGCGTTGCGGACTCTTGGCACGTTCCGAATCACCTCTTTTGAATACGTGGAGCTTGTCTTTGACCTCTTCCACGTGTTGGCAATCAGCCTTTGAAGGCGAAGCTTCGTAAACATCGTCCTCTGCCACTTGTGGTTTCAAGTTGGAAAAGGACTTTGATTCAGATCTTGGTGTAAGACCCTTTTCTGCAGCAAGTTGTGCTGCAGCTTGCTTCTTTCTCTCGACAGCTTCATCTTCTTCCTTTTGTAGTAGATGCTCCTCTCGTTCTAGATCGTGTAGAGTTGGTGTTTCTGCGTCCGGCGTAATAGAATATGAGGTTGATCGACGCTCCAGTCGAAATTCGTCTCTCGATGTGGAGGATCCTAACGTTGTTCGTGAGACTGTTCTTGACTCGGCTAATCCATCTGCTGGCCTTTTACCCTTACTGCTTGTCCTCACACTTCGTCCACTTCTGTCGTCTTTCCTGACCATATCGTATGTTACTTCATCGTCCAGTGGAACAGCATCTTCTTCGCCTTCGCCATCACTTGGGAACAGGTCTCCTCGTGATCGGTACGAATCTGATGTATCGCCTGACCCAGTCGTCCCGCTGCGCTTTCTAGTCACTGGTAGGTCGAGGTCGAGGTCGGATCCGTCATCTGAATGTAGTAATGGTTCGTTTTCTCCTCCGCCATGTCGCCCTGGGTGGTCCTGCAGATCTGCCGCACTAGGTTTGTATCGTAGAGTACCGCCCACTTTCCATGGTAGTTTACTGAGGAATCCAATTGGTTGTGTCTTCGGGATAACGGTCGGGTCATCGTCCATGCTTGGTTTTCGTCGTCTATCTCGAGTTCCGTAACTCATACCGCGTTTCTTGCATGGTTGTTCTGTCTCTCCTCCATTATGCCTTCGTGAACTGCCGGTCCCAGCCAGTAATCTATCCCAATCCTCATTACCCCATGCTCCAAAGAGACCGCTTTGCTCTTCATCATACCAATCATCGTAGAAATCGAAGCTATATTCAGCCCTGCTGTGCGACAACTCTCGTTCTCTTCGCCGTCGCAAACGCTCCTCGGGGTCACCTAAACATACAGTTGTACACTGTTCAATCGAGTTCGCGATGGAGGAGAAACAAGGGTTGATGTAATTATGCTGAAATGTCCAGATCCCAGCTGCCGCATTCTCTGTTATAGTCTCGGTATCGTGCGCAATCTGATTCCAACGTTGTCGCAGTCGGGGGTCCTCGAGGAATGCCATTGTGATGATGGTGGATATGACGTCGCAACATGGAAGCGCCGAAGTCGCAAGTTATTTTCGGATGGTGTAATAGGATTCGATAGAGCAGAAAATTGAATCTGGTTGGGATTCGAATTACTCAGTAGCCATGGTCGCGGAAGCAAAAATCTGCAATCAGTGGTCGAGAATACAATATCGTAAGTTCAAGAGGCTATGACATGGAGAAGATTGAGTTGAGTTTGGGCTGAGTGCTACCATACTGTACCAAAGTAAGACAGACAGCACAGCGGCTGTTGTGGCACGTGCAGCTGGGTGAGACGATTAATAGCTTGGGCTTTGTTGGGTGGGTGGTTGGGTGGAGGTACATGAAACGTATACGTTTGATGGCTGGCGGCAATGTACCCCTATAGGATCCACTGGGCTTGAACTGAATGATTCGATGATTCTTTAATATTGACGATCTTTGATGGCATGAAATTGTTCGAGAGGTGTTGGGGTTTGGGTTTTATCTCAGCTTGACGTCTCACATGAACACTAAGATCGGTTGTAACAGGTACTGAATCTTGACGGGATAAGACAATAGTATTGTTTAGGGAGAGGCTGCTTAGCTGTGGTATAAAGCAATGCAAAAACGCAACAATAACAGTAACAATGATTCCAATCATCCACCAATCGACTCTTTACTTTCTTGGAATACGCATATTCGCCAGTACCCTTTCAATTAGCTCATCTTTCGTAGCATTGGGATCTGGATGTAGGTTTCTCTGGAACAACTTAGCATACGTCACCTGTCATACGCAGGCTTCACTCACCTTCTCTAACCACAGTCGGCATTCTTCTCGAGACCATGTTTTGGGATCACCGGTAGGATCTGCCATAGGAGGAAACATCCCTTGGCCGTCGTTTCCCCAGATAGTGTATGCTGCTGCCATAGAGACGACACCTCCAAAGACTGAATCTCGGTTAGTATATGACTTACCCTGAAGGTGAGAAGCACTTACAGAGGACGACATTCTGGAAAGACGTTAGTAACATTTTACGT
Source organism: Fusarium nelsonii (assembly GCA_014898925.1). NCBI lineage: Eukaryota > Fungi > Ascomycota > Sordariomycetes > Hypocreales > Nectriaceae > Fusarium > Fusarium nelsonii. Next base: position 194,452 of record JAAVUC010000098.1, on the reverse strand, counting down.
ATTGAAATGATGCTTATAATATTTGTAAGACATTTTCACTTACCTTGGACTTTAGGAGGCCATCAAGACGAGTAGACATTGTTGTATCGACGTTGAGTTCGTCTCTTGGGGAAGACTGTTTGAGCAGAACTCTAACAAGACACTTTGACAACAACAAATGTGCTTGACTAAAGATGTTCAGATAGAGGATCCGAGCCTTGATACGCTTTTTATATAGATCTTAAAAACTGTCAACCTCAATCATATCACTATGAAAGGTGGCCAATTCGAATAACTTGACTGCTGCCTCCCATACCTGGTCACTCTGGTCTGCGCCACGTACTTCCTCTACGCCACACTTTCGGTGGATCGGCGCCCTTCACACCCGAACAGGTCCAGCCGCAGCGACTGGTCCGTGCACTTGACCCCCGCGAAGCAGCGCACAAAAGATAATTCCTTCTAAAATTCCTACTGAAATCGCAAACCCGTGCCTTTAACAAGTTACCTGTTCAACCCATTCCACCTTGAACTAACCGCCAAGATGCCTCAGGAGGTCGCTGATATCAAGAAGGTACGGACATTGGAATTACTGAAATCAAGAGACTTTACTATCTAGAACGAAGTGCTGACTCAATTTCTCACAGTTCATCGAGATCTGCCGTCGCAAGGACGCTTCGTGTACGTTTTGAAACCGAAATAACCCATTACCACGCTCAAGGCGAAACGCATATCGATTCTAACAATTAATTCCAACAGCCGCGCGGATCAAGAAGAACAAGCAGACCAACAACATCAAGTTCAAGGTCCGCTGCCAGAAGCACCTTTACACCCTGGTGCTCAAGGACAACGACAAGGCCGAGAAGCTCAAGCAGAGCCTTCCCCCCAGTATGCCCTCCTCCGACGATATTCCCGCGATGGAAACACAGTTCACTAACAATTTCTCCCATCAGACCTGCAACTCACCGACGTCTCCAGCAAGAAGAAGTCTGCTTAAGAAGGTGGTTTGAAAAACGGGTAACTCTGGTTGTGGGAGGATTCACATGCACGAATGGGCGTCTCGGGATACCTTGCATTTCATCATGTGCTCTGAAAGGAGGATACTCGGATGAGTCTAAAAAAATAAAAAGAACGATTCGAGTCAAGACATGTTGTTGTCTAGCATTGTGTGATGAATGCTTTGTTTCTGCTAATGCATCAAGGGTATGTGTTTGAATCGGGAGACTCTGGCATCTTCGAGCTTTGATGCAATACCGGACTCTATCAGCTCTTCGAAGCCGGGAGATGCGAGTATGACCATGTTTTCTGTGTCCTCTTCTTCCACCTTCCACCCTGCCCACATCCTCTGATTTGATTCTGTCGAGGATTGGGTCTCAATCGCGTGAAATGCCTTCTCGAGTTTAGCCTTTTCTTCAGGCTTCACTGATATTTTCCAGATCTTGACCGGCCCTTGAGCAAAAGTGTCGCCACGAAAGCTATTGGTTCCTTTCACAGGCGTCCAGTGGTACAAAAGAACAGAATCCTTGTCTTGGCGGATGAACTTCTTCAGTTCTTGCATCAGACCCATGTTCTCTTGACTTTGGATCCATTCGTTGTGTGCATCCACAGATTCCCACGGAGCTGTGAGAAGCAAGCGCGGCGAATCATCTTCGCTGATCCAAACATCCGTTGTATGGCTGTATGGCTTTCCTTCTAGGAGCTGCGGCTGGTGTCGAAGGATCCATTGGGTTTGAACTTGCTGGGTTTTTTCAAGGACCTCTTTCAGCTCCTCTGTATTGTGATCGGTTGATAGCTGAATAAAGGCGACTTCTGTGACACCCGCCATGATGATTATGCTGTCAGACGGCAAATATATCGGAACTTCCCTGCGTTGGCGATGTTGACGGTCGAATGATACAGATTGATGTATAGATTGGGCATTTCACATCTACATGGAGCGGGGTTCGATTGGTGATGCGGCACAGTGATGCCTGGAAAACGCCAGTCAACAATGTACTCGTCAGCTGTCATGTCGATATCAAGAACGATAACCCAAGTACTTCCCCCACGCTCGGGTAAAAAGTGAAAATATCTTGAGGTTCGTTATCTTGGGTTGCACAAACGTGACTGAGCTGCCAAACAGAGACCGCTGACTGTGCTTTGATAACCTCAAGTTCTGGACGCAATGCAACGATGACTGCTTTGTGTGGCCTTGAGAAATGCTACTCTTCGTCGGGATTCCCACCTCCTTGAACTTGGAGAAGATCAACGTGCTAGCACCGGGATCCTTGATAGTAAACTGCCGATAATCCGGTAGATTTTGAACTTCCTTTTTCAATCATGACATCCTTTTAAACCTTAATGGTATTGTACAGCACATTTAGCTGTTCGGTACCAGGAGAAGTCTAGGGGGAGCGTGGTCTGTCGGTTCCTTCGGCTTCAGTAAGAAGTAAATCCTGACTGCGGCTCTGCCGTGTGTAAAACTTCAGCAGGATTTGCACTGGAAGGAATGGTCATCCTCCGGCTCTACCCTCCTCCCATGTTCGGCACCATGGATCGGCATGCAATTCGATGGTATTTTGTATTGGTTGTGATTCAAAATATTGGAATAACCATCCAAGTGGAGAGGATTGGTTCTGTGATGGAGGTCAGTCGTGGTTATGTATTCGTATAAAATATATGCGAATACGAAAAGTGTTTCGCAGCTGCAAAAGAGGAGTTGTTATCTCTGGGACAATTGAATAAAGTCGCTCTGCATTATCCAGTCGGAGGGATGATACAACCACACACACCATTAAGTCGGGTCACAATTGCTTACTGCAGGCACCAAAGATGGCAGGATGGATGGATGTCAGGAAGTATCTTTTACCCGTCTGTCTGTCGTCATCTTTTAGCTTCGCCGCATTACGTCGTAATCGCAACGACTTCAAAAGTTCATTGTCAACTTCGGCAGATATTTTTGCGTTGCAGCTGAACAGTTTCGTAACTTGATTTACAAAAGTGTCTCAACCAACCGGAGCTTATCCCATTAGAAACAGCATCTGTCTAGCGTATTGATTCAGCTGGAACGCGGGGACCAGGGCTGTCATACGCTTGCTGAGTGGTTTTGGATCCGGCCTATGGCATCGTCTGGACGTTGTCATCGTCATCTATCACGCGTCTCCAAGTACTGATGCCTATCTACCAGAAATATTTTGTTCTCAGCTCCTTTTGTCTGTCTTGAATTTCCATTCCGGGAGTCGTCGCATTCCTTCGTTACCATCTGCATTGTCCTGCTTCCTCGTTCGATTTTCCACTATCGGTTGCTGCATCGACAAATCGCGGATAGCCGGGTGTAAGTCGTTAGTTGTGGTGGGCTCAGGCTCAATTCTCCAGATCTGTACCAGACCAATACCCCTAAAAGTCTAGACCTGGTGCTAGACCGCTATTTTGAGCTCTTCCAATTGGCGTCTCAACATTACTGTACACATTTAATTCAGCTACAGACGGACCCAAAAGAGCACAGATATTGTTGTGCTTGAATGGCAGTATCATTGTTTCAAGAGGTGATTTCATCTATATTCTGTCATATCATTTATTAGGCTAAAGATCGACTATAGCAGTTAGATTGTAACCCAAGTCTTTAAGCCCTGTCTCGTTAAAGACCGTTCCACCTCATCTTGCTTGCTCGTTGGTAGAGCCACGATAAAGCGTCTGCAGGCTGCACAGTCGAGGCACACGCATCCGAGCCCTTTCCTATTTCGGACGACGGTTGTTCCTGCCAACAACTAACTGAGGTGTGTCAAAGAGCAGGTACATTGATCCAGGGACAAAGCAAAGACCAAGACCAAGACCAAGACCCATTGGAAGGAATGAAGGAGGAGTGCGGGGGGTCTCAATTACACGCCAGTACATTTCAGTTTCTAACTGTCAGCAGTTACGTTCTGGACTGGGCTACATGCAACTGAACTGACGCTCCTTCCGTGACGTTACGATCCAAGCTGCTTGAAATACCTTATTCGTTCTTTCTTCGGCTCGCACTTGCATTCTCATTGTTGGATGCTAAGGAAAGTCCGTCTTTGCCGGCGTATTATTTAACTTCCCTCGTTGCCGACTAATCTGATTTATTTCAACTTATTACACCCCCGCTCTCAAATCTACCCAAGGTTGCTTTTCCACCCCCTGACGATAGTAGTCACCAGAACGGCAACTTCTAATTTACCGACCCAAACAACCAACTTCTTCCTTGCAACCTTCCTTCTCTTCGATATTTATTCCTTACTATCGTTAACCTTCTTCGTCTTCAATCCTTCCCTGCAATAAACACGCTCCACGATATATCTCCAAACACGAAACACATACCGCAGACATCATCTACTGACAGGGTCGATCACCACGTATTGAGATTACATTACCATTCGACCGGTCCCAGACGCGCAACGTCCCAATTGCATCCTCATGCCTTCTTTAAACCGAACCATGGTTACCGGGCTCAATGGCAACCATGCCAATGGAAACGGCAATGGTCACAGTCATACATCCGATTCTGGTTCGGAAACATCTGGCGAATCGAGCAACGGCAGCATCCCTCGTCGCATGAAACTGAACCGCAAAATGTCTAGCCCTATGGCACCTCCTTTCATGGTATCAGCACCAGGAAAGGTCATTGTTTTTGGCGAACACTCTGTTGTTCATGGCAAGGTATGACAGACTTATTTGATTGTTAATTCCATACTTACATCGCCATTGGCGCATAGGCAGCCATCGCCGCAGCCATCTCTCTGCGGTCCTACCTACACGTTACCACCCTTTCCAAGTCGAAACGAACCGTCTCCCTCCGATTCGCCGATATCGATCTCGTCCACACCTGGAACATCGACGACCTACCATGGGAAGCCTTCCAACAACCGTCCAAGAAGAAGTCGTACTATTCTCTCGTGACAGAGCTCGACCCCGATCTCGTTGCTGCTATTCAACCACACATTGAAGTCGTTTCCCCTAATCACCCTGAGGAAATCCGAAGAGTACACCACAGCTCCGTGTCAGCTTTCCTATATCTTTTCCTATCGCTAGGATCGCCTTCATTCCCCCCTTGTCTTTATACTCTCCGCTCGACAATACCAATTGGTGCCGGCTTGGGCAGTAGCGCATCAGTTTCAGTGTGCTTGGCGTCCGCCCTTCTTCTACAGCTACGGACGCTGTCTGGTCCTCACCCTGACCAACCTGCAGATGAGGCTCGGCTCCAAGTCGAAAGAATTAATAGATGGGCGTTTGTGTCAGAAATGTGTATTCATGGTAACCCTTCGGGCGTTGACAATACCGTTGCGACACAAGGTAAGGCTGTAGTGTTTCAACGAACAGACTACTCCAAGCCACCAAAGGTTCGTCCAATCTGGGACTTTCCTGAACTACCTCTGTTGTTGGTGGACACTCGACAGGCCAAGTCTACTGCGCATGAGGTCGCCAAGGTCGCAAGTCTCAAGCAAACACACCCCAAGCTCGTAAACAGCATTTTAGACGCCATGGACAAGGTCACAGATTCTGCTTCAGAACTGATCGAAGGAACATCTTTTGACAACAAATCTGTTGACGATCTTAGCAAGGTTGGTAAGTTGATGACCATCAACCATGGCTTGCTAGTATCGCTAGGAGTTTCCCACCCACGTTTGGAACGAGTACGAGAGCTGGTCGACCATGAGGATATCGGATGGACCAAGTTGACCGGTGCTGGTGGTGGTGGCTGCTCCATCACCCTTCTTCGACCTGATGTTCCTGTGGAGAAGCTCCAGAAGCTTGAAGGACAACTCGAAGCCGAGAACTATGCCAAGTTTGAGACTACTCTTGGAGGTGATGGTATTGGTGTCCTCTGGCCAGCTGTTCTCAAGAACGGTACCGAGGAGGATGAAGAAGGTGGTATGGAAATTGACTTGGAGAAATTCCTAGAGGCTGAAGGCACTGAAGGTGTCGAGAAGCTCGTTGGAGTACATGGTGATACTGGAGAAAGAGAGGGATGGAAGTTCTGGAGAGTGGAAAGCTAGTGACAAATACTAACAAAGATAAAAAGGCGTGCTCGAAGTTCAGGCATTCACTCCAATGTATTACTATACGGTTATAAAGCCATGCGACGCCGGACATGACCAGGAAATTTTAGAAAGCGGTTGGGAAAGGAGTCGCCTGATTTGGGGTTCGGTGCCTTCACTTAGGGCACATATATGATTATAATTTAGTAATGCAACAAGTTCTTTCTATTACCGTTCACATTGCTTACTATATGCCGTTCAAGTCTGGAGTTCTATACAAGTGAAAACAACATTGGAGGCTCATGGTGGGCCACGTATACTGACAATTCCACCATTGACTACTCCTTTGCACCACTCTTCAAAAGCTGTACCCGGTATTTCCAGTATCCTTCTCGTACGGGGTCCCACTTCTCGCCCAACCGTCGCAGACACAATTCGGCCTTCTCCTTGTCACCCTCGTCATCGTAGAGCTTGGCCAAAAAGTCAAGCGCATGAGAACTACGCACCTCCTCTGAATCCTCACCCAATGCACTGACGAAGCCCTCGGCAAACTCTTTCATAGAAGACAGGGGACGAGCACCCTTGGCCAGGACGGCAAAGAGGTAGTTCCAAGGAGATTGGTTTTGCGGTGCAAGATCGATCTTTTCCTTACAGTACTTGATCTCACGGTCAAGCGTCTCTGCTGGAATACGAGGGTCTGCTTCAGTGGGACCGGATCCAGAGGTTGAAGCTGTTGGGTCTGAAAAGACAAGATAGAAGCGGTGCGACCAAGCTGAGTTGTTTCGCACGTCCTCCTCGATGTGATTCTGCGTAGAAAGAAGCTCGCTCATGGTCCACATGGACAGCTTAGAGACGAGATACTGACGGTATGACCAAACATGGTAGTTCTTGGCATCCTCTTCCAACATACGGGTGATGAACTGCGTCTCAGAGCGGGCAAGCTTTCGAACTGTCTGGTCATCTTCCTCAATGATAGGATAGTAGTAGTCCATGAGTAGCTGGCGATGATTCCAGATCTGGTAGTTCTTGAGGTTTGCCAAGGCAACCTCGTTCAACCATTTAATCTCATCAGGGATACTGAGATTGAGGACGGAAATAATCTTGAAGCGGAACAACCAGACAGTGTAATGCGCTGGGTTCATAGAGATGACGTGCTCGGTCAGACGTAGACTTCGGGGAGAGCACTCGTCCGCGGCCATGACGGCGCGGAGGTAGGAGACGGCTAAGATGCTTTTCAGTCAGTCACTCCTTTAGACCCTGTGGGCAGCGTCGGACGTACCCTCGGCATAGTCGTCCGGGTAGGCAATCTGCGCGAGGGCGCCTTCGGGCTCGTTTTGCGGAATGGGGATGACATCGTCCCACTCGGGATCATTGGCCAGAGTGCCCGTGATCTCGCCGTACAAGTCCCTCTTGAGCGCAGCCATGGCTTTTCTCCTCGTCTTTTCAGCGGTGATTTCCTCGGTGGATACTTCGTGCTGCTTCTCTCGCTTCCTAAGAAACTGGCGGTGTTGGATTTGCAGCGATGTGAGCTCGGCGTGCTTAAGGGTGCGCTGTTCAAGCTCGTCGGGCGAGTATGATCCGATATCTCTGCCGAAGCGATCTGTTCCCCAGGCGTAATCGCGAGGGAGTCTGCGGATAGGAAGACCCTCTTTAGTGACGAACTTCCAGAACTCGCGCTCTGTCTTGTTGGAGAAGGGCACGCGGCGGTTGACGGCGGGATGGATGAGGTTAACGTGTGCGTATGTCTTCTTCTCGGCGGGAGTCAGAGACGATAGGCCGACTTGCTGACGACGCTTCTCGACGGGGTTGGTTTGGAAGAAGCGCTGTTCTGAGCGCTGGGCGATGGTGTCTGGGGGAGATTCTGGAGCAGCTGTGGACAAAGGTTAGTAAAGCGATGCCTGGATAGATATAGCTTTGAGAAACTTGCCTTTGGGCTCGGGGGCTGAGACCTTGGGGACGACTTTGGTCTTGGGTGGCATTGTCGGGAGTTGGAGAGAGCTCAAGGTTGTGATGGATGGTGGGGTTTGTCACTTGGTACATTTTTGCTTGACGGAGAGGGCTGCAGGGGACCATGTTACCCCGCCAAAGTGAAGCTATTGTTCTCGAAGCCAAAGTAAAGAACAATACAAAAAGCACGTCCTGAGAATATTTTGATATGTTGAGTAAACAAATGGGGTGTCGTTGAAATTCAAACTCATTGTTGGTCTAATTTGATTCATCTGTCTAGGCGAAAGCTTTGGATGAAAGCTATGATCATCCGAAGACCGACCTATTATTCTATGCATGCGCTATGATATCCTCGCTCTCCATTGTGGTTTAGTAGTTTGGGAAAAGTCCTATCGTCTTCCCGGACGGTGTCTAGACCGACGGTTTCCTCTACCTGCCCCTGGGGAAGTATAACTTGCACCCTATGCCTTCTTGACGCGGGGCTGTTTAGCAGAGTTGGCTCTGTTGCTATCCTCGCTGAGCGCACTTCTAGCCTTACCAAAGGTCATCGCAAAGGCTTGTGCTGTTGTGGTCATCGATACCCGTTCGTTTGCTGCCCAACCCTACAGGGCGCGAAAGTTTTGAGACATGATCAGCCACTTCCTGATGCCCCTGGGAGGAAGCTTTGTCATAGCCTCCCAATTGGGCACCAGAACGAACGTCTCGTTGAACATCTTCTGCGGCGCCTCCCTGCCCTTTCCGTATTGCACTCTGCCCATAACAGTCACGAGGATGCTCATCTTCTCGCCGCTCTTCTCCCTCTTGGCGTTGTCGTAGATGTTCTCGGGAGCGCCCATGGTGAACGAAGGGTTAAGGACGTGGGCGTCGAGAGATTCTATCTCATAATGCACGTCCTTGCCTTGGGCTTCGAGGAGCTTGGAGTAGTCGGCAGGTGTAGGGACGACGGCGCCGTTGATGGAGATGTCTGCGGAGACGGGGTATCGCGACGAGGAGTTGATATAGAAGGGCAGGAGATCAGAGTGTCGGTTAACGGCTTGGTAGTAGTGGGTGGTGAAGACCTCAGCCGCTGGAAGTTTGTTAGCTTTGCCATCAAGTTTTCGCGAATGCGAAGACTACTTACCGTCACTCGAGGCCTGCACCTCGTTTGTGGTGTTTGGGAGTGGCATAGTTGTATTGAGATGTGTGTTGTTAAATGTAGAAGAAACTCGAATGGATGAAAGAAGAATGAAGAGAAAAGGATTTATATTAAAGAGTTTGGCGCAAAAGTGAATCACTGTAGGCAGAACTTAGAAAGGATGCCTGCGATGATGATGGAAAATTAGACAGTTATCGGAGAAACCAATACGCACAGTGCATTTTTTGGGCATCTTGAGTTCACATGTAGTGCAGGTAACGCCATCTCCACATCTTGCTCAAACAATAGCAAGACGAGAGCTCTTAGAAGCTTAAAATTGCCATGAGGGCATTCAGACTTCAATCAATACAAGGCTTGCGCCAAGTCCAGTCGAGATTATCTCGTCAATCTAGCTGGATTCGCCCAGGATGTCGAGTCTTGCAAACGCCCACTTCGCGATGGAGTAGCTCCCAGAGCTCTGCGACAGGCAAGGAGAAGCCGTATTATGTGACCACGCCCATTTTCTATGTCAATGCTGGTGAGTTATATGTTCTCGTAGCTTGAGCTTTACTAATTGTTCACTGTAGCTCCTCATATTGGCCATCTCTACACCATGGTCTTGGCCGATGTCCTCAAACGATGGAAAGCGATCAATGGCAAGGAAGCATACCTTTGCACGGGAACCGACGAACATGGCATGAAAATTCAACAGGCAGCTTTGAAGGAGGGAATTTCACCTAAAGAGCTATGCGACAATAATTCAGACAAATTCAGGAACCTTGCGGAAGTCGCCAATATTTCCCACGACTTCTTCATCCGAACCACCGATCAAGAACATAAAGACGTCGTTCAACAATTTTGGCTTCTCCTCAAGGCTCGTGCACCTGAGGGATTGGGTCTTTATAAGGGAAAGCATGAGGGATGGTATTGTGTTAGTGATGAGTGCTTCTATCCGGAAGATTTGGTTGAGCCCAGCGTTGTGCCGCAGACTGGTCGCAAGATCATGGCTAGCACTGAGACAGGCAATGAAGTCGAATGGATTTCTGAAACCACGTGGTTCTTCCCTCTGTCCAAGTACAAAGAGAAACTACTGCGTTTTTACGATGAGAACCCTGATTGGATCCAGCCAGCTCATCGTATGAACGAAGTCAGACACTGGGTCGAAAACCACCTTGAGGATCTTTCAGTTACTCGCCCGACGTCAAGATTGAACTGGGGAATCAGGGATCCCGAGGACCCAAGCAGCACCATCTACGTCTGGGTGGATGCCCTCGTTAACTACCTGACCGTCACTGGATTTGGCTCCAAGTGGCATGTTGACGATGCGGACACAGGTAAATGGCCAGCAGATGTACATGTCGTCGGCAAAGATATTATTCGATTCCACGCAGTATACTGGCCTGCTCTACTCATGGCTGCAGGTCTCCCTCTACCAAAGAAGATTCTCTGTCACAACCACTGGACCATGTCTAATCGCAAGATGTCTAAGTCCCTCGGAAACGTCGTCAACCCCTTCTCCGCCGTGCAAAGATGGGATCTTGACCCTCTGCGATACTTTCTCATGCGAAATGGTAGTCTCAAGGGTGACATGGGCTATTCAAATGAATCTATCATGGCCATTTACGAAAAGGAACTCCAAGCCAACATTGGTAACTTGTTCAATCGCATTTCTCGTAACAAGAACTTTTCTTGGTCTACTTTGGGAGCTGTTGAGGCTGCTAGGAATGGTGAATTTGACGATATTACGAAAATTGTGTCTCATGGAGCCGAAAATGTCGACTTTATGAGTCTTGAATCCACACTGGAGAACGCACCTGGAGCTATCCGACGTGATATGGATGAGATCAACTTGAGCAACGCTCTTAGAGGCATCTTTGAGCTTCTCCGAGAGGTAAATAGTAACATTTTTGCACTATGTGAAGACTACTGACTGTTTCCAGACAAACCGCTTCATTACCGACACTGAGCCCTGGAAGATGACCAAGGATCAAGACCCCAATGCCAGAGTTCGTATAAATTGGGTCATTCATCGGTGCGCAGAAGCCTTGCGAATCGCTGGTATCCTACTACAGCCCATTATGCCTACAAAGGCAGAGAAGCTCTTGGGCAACCTCGGCGTAAATCCAGAGCGACGCACCATCGAGTTCGCTTGCAAGGACGCTGATCTCGAATATGGCACGCCGCCTCTTACAACCAACAACAAGCCTAACGGCTTCGAGACCCTGTTTCCTCCCGTTGCAGCCATTGACCTACCTGAAACCCCCATTAATGCACCCAAAGGTAAAGCCAAGGTGAAGAATAGGCTAGGTCGCGTGGCAAGCTCTTTGGCTGAAGAGGCTCGAGAAAGTAAGAAATAGTTGAATCGGATTTCCAAAGAAATGAGTCATGAAAAATGTAAAATATGTACAATAGTATCAACAGGAATTGTGTCCATCTGCTGTTCGTCTTGTATGTGGTTAAAGGCCATTTTGGTGCCCCATCTCAACTCGATTTTTCACCAATGGTGTGAGGTGAATATTGATTTCACAACTCACACCAGGCAACCTCAAAATGAAGATCAATCAAAGTACAGGTAAACCACACCCTTTAATCATTTCAACAAGTTTGTTGACGCATGGTAGCCATCTCAACAAGTAAAGCCCTGCTTGTCCCATATGAAGCTCACCATGTGCGACAATATCACGCATGGATGCAAGATCCAGTAAGTTCTCATTACCCTAACCACATGTCTCGAATACTCACATTTCACAGGACATCCAAGAAGCTACCGCTTCAGAGCCCATGACTTTAGAGGAGGAATACGAAAATCAGCAGTCATGGCGCACGTCATCCGATAAACTCACTTTTATCGTCTGCGCGCCCGTCACACAAGACGTATCGCTCGTAAAAGCTGGCACAGCTGATGCAGACGCTCTCATGCGTGGCGACATCAACTTCTTTCTCTATCCGTTTGAAAGCGAAGATGAAGATGAAACAATGGACACCGAAGGCTGGGTCACAGGTGAAGTAGACGTAATGATCGCTTCACCTTCGCATCGCGGACAGGGTCTTGGTCGAGCGGCAGTTTGCGCACTACTCGTCTATATCCAAAAGCACATCGATGGGATGCTAGCAGAGTATGGGGCGAAGGAGCTGAAGGGGTTGATGGTTAAGATCAAAGAGGGAAACAAGGGCAGCAGAGCTTTATTTGAGAAATTGGGTTTTGTGCAGAAAGGAGAAGTTAATTACTTTGGGGAGATTCTAATGACGATTGGGTGGGAGGATGTTGTTAAGAGAGATTGGTGGAAGGGGGCAGAGGAGGAGTTTAAAGAGGTGAGGTATCAGCTAGAAAGTGAGTGAGTGTTATAAGGTAATATCCCGCCTAACAGAAAGGTTGACCTCTAAGCATTGAGATGCGGAAATAAACGGTCTAAGTCTTTGCTACCAAAACTAATATTCTACAAGATCAATCTCTCTCCAAGTTAGCTGTTTGTCGCGTTGCCCTATCGACAATAGCCAGAGCGCCACGCAGCTTCTCAATATCATGCTCAAGCTCCTTTCGTCTTCTAGCAGTGTTCTCATTCTCTCCACCCACGATTCTCATCTCTTCCTCCGAAAGGCCAAGAATACGGTTCGTGCTAAGTCCCCAGACTGGACCGTCTTCGGCAGTAACGAATGACTGAATAACGTGCATGTTGACATTGCGGATGAAAGCATCCAGAGAGATCTTGGCAAGTTAGCATTTGTCTTTCAAGAAGGGATGTGTCTCATACCTTGTAATAAACCTTGAGAACATCGTGGACATCTACAACCATGTTCTTCTTCAGACTAGGATGAATAGAGTTGAAACAAAGTGAGAGATCGCTGTCAGGACCTGTGTAGGAGTTGCTGAATGCTTCAAAGAATCTGAACCTTCTCCAATTAAGGATTTCGTCCCCGAACCGAGATCCAGTTGATTGCAGTCTTGTACACTTGGTCTCCATCTCACAATGAGACCTACAGCGCTCATACGCTTGAGCCTCAGATTGATAGAAGGACGCTGCCAAGAGAGACCTTAGTTCTCTAGACATGAGTCCTGTGTCTCCTTCGAGTGGACAGACGGCATCAAGTATAGAGCCTGTACAGTTACTGACAGTTGCAGCGACACGCTGGAGGTGACGCTCTGCGATAGCAGTCCACTTCTTGACTTGCTCCTGGTACATGTCTGGATAGATATCAGGATTGATGATCCCATCAAGTTGAGATACTTGATAAATCGACAATCTCTTGTTGATGGTTTTCATGAGATCCTTGGTATCTCGAACCTCAGATAAACCAGGGAAGGCCTTGTTCAAAGAGGCGTCAACTGCCGCCTTAGGAGTGGTGTGAGTATATGGGGGTAGAGCTTCGCCTTCAGCATTGGCCTGTGCTTGGAGTGCGATGCGCTCCTCAACCAAGGCTACAGGGTCAACATCAACATCTTCAAAGTGCCAAGTCCCACCGCAAGTTCGCATGAACTTGTCAAACTCCGCATTCAACCGGCTGACTTCTCTGCAGATCTCCATACTAGGATGAAGGAAGCCAGGGCGTTCGAGAGCTATTTGTGCCTTCTCCTCGTATTTCCGAACAGTTCCAACAACATACTGCTGCCTTGCAGCATGACTGGTACGAGGTTCTCCAAGCATGACCTTTTCTTGTAATCTTTCTTCAAGACTATGTTGAATTGTCGTGCGCAGTGTTGGGAAGCATTCTCGAATCTTTGAGCTCAGAAGAGTCCCGAGATACGATTTAGCCGCGGAGGACCCAAGACGTCTTGGAGAGACTGAGTTCCAGGGGCTTCTGCCGAACAGCTTCTTTTCTGCAGTGCTGAGGTCGAAAGAGTCGGGGTCTTTGTCTGCTCGGTTGCGAACAAGGAACCAGCCATCACGAATGCTTCCGATACTGTGTGTAGAATTGCCGGTTGCGATTGATACGATCTTGTTTGAAGTTAGTAAGGTGAGCAGAGTTATGGATCGATCCAGCCATTAGACTTACCCTCTTTGCTGCTTCAGGTTCATGCTGCACCATATCACACTTGGTGAAAACTCCAACAAAGCGATCTTGTTTGATAGGCTTCTTAGCCAGTCTCAGAATCTCCTGTCGATCAAAGTCCGTGGGAGCATCAACAACACAGCTTGCAAAAGTCAGTATTTCTGTCTCAAAGATTGGTCACAATCTGACTTACATGACGATGTTATCTTCATTGTTCATGTACTCCTTGACCATGCTCTCGACCTTGGCTTGGTCTGCCTCGTTGACAGTGGAAGCATTCTGGAATGTGCCGGGAAGATCAAGAATGCTAAAGTAAGAACGCTGTGGGCCAGATAATTCGACCTTGAGGACTTCTGCTACAAAGTTCTTTCTGTCGTCTCCCAAGCCCGTTCGGAGACCCATGAATTCGGATGAAATCTACCAGTGTTAGTCTCGATGATAATCGAAATTGACAGAAGTTTTACCTCTTCAATAACTTTGGCAAATTTTTCTTTGGTGAGAATCTTGCCACTACATTCATAGTTCTTGATGTTGTCTGAGGCAGGGTCCAAACCAGGCACATCGACCTCAGCGGGGTCAATTGTGATGCGGAAGGAATCATCGCTATCCGGTTCTGTACGTCGAGACACAATACGGGTAGGGAACCGAGTGCAGCATCCGCTGTCGACAGGAAATGGGATGCCAGTCAAGCTCTGTAGAAGAGACGACTTTCCGGAAGACTGGCCTCCGACAATGATGAGCTATCCTTTGTTAGCAACGAGTCACATTGTATCATGTGCGAGTATGCATACCTGCGGAATACTCAATTCTCCAGCTCCAAAAGATTGAAGTGCATCGATAGCATCGAACAAGATGCGATTGTGCTGACTATCAAAAGGATCCTCTGGCATGATATTTTGATGAGACTCGGTTGCAGACGCAAAGCTCACGGGTGTGTCCGGTTCAACAGTGACACTTGGGCGACGTGAACGATTTGGTGATGCACCGGTATCATCAGATATGTATCCAACGCCTGAGTCGGCAGGAGACTTTGCACGAATCTGACTGGAACTCCCTTTAATAGAGATGAGTCCATCAGCAGACTTAAAAGATGTTCGAGGCTGAGGGTGCATTGTAGGAATATCAACTGGGCCAGCCATGATGACTTGTAGATCAATGAAATAGTAAGAAAAGGATTGGGAAAGAGAAAAAGGAAATAGGGTATATGGATATCAATTGAGAACAGGAAAATGGTTGTCGTCTGTCACTACAGGTCGGATATCAAGTCATTTTATACTCGCAAAATCACTTCACGGTAGTATCGTAGCTCTTGGGCTACGATCTTTGGACATGACGGATGAAGAAAGGATGCAGGTCTGTACTGCCATCACATCTGTTTCTCATGCAACTACGCGCCAGTTTCGTTTGAATCCACTTGAATCCAAGGGTTTATCGAGTCAAAGCGATCCTATCGCCAGTAGGAAGCTCTCGCGAATCCTTTTCCGGTGCAGAATATCTTGCCATTTGAGAGATGGCTAACTCTTCGGGCCAACAACAGTGGGGTTTGGATATGCAGTGCATATATCTGTATAAGTTGTCGCTCGAGGGCCATACGACGAGTAGAAGATTGAAACGAAAATAGTTTATAGACCACATAGAGTTCAGGTAGAGGTCACGGAAGGATCGACCAACAGTTTTGAAACATTGGTATTCGTTTTCATTGGGCGATGGCGTATATGCTGTTGGTTGACGGCAACTTCTTCAGCTTTCTGCAGGGGTTGAGCGCATAGCTGGTAAGCTGAGAAGCCAACATGTAGACCAAAAGTGGCAATCCGAATAATCGACTTTATCTGACTTCAGTTTCAGTCGACATGTCTTTTTATGAGATGTAAAGTCATGGGAACATGATTACTGGGTTCATTGTAGGGATGAACGATGGTCGGGCCCCAGAGTGTAAACTTGAGGTCGTCACATCGGCCTAGAGAGGCTCAGCTCAACCAACAACCAACAACCAACAACGGCGGCTACACAAAGGAAGTACCAATCGAATCCGGGTATGATATCTTCATCCGGCCATCGACTGTGAGTTGTACTCAAACTTCGTTGCTATCAAGCGCCCGGCTTGCTTCCGTATCTTTGAGGTCGTTTCATTGCGGAACAAGAGCACTGCTTTGTCGACGCTGACTCTAACGTGCAATGTTTTCCCTGGACGAAGACTTTTTCCCGTTCAATTTTGTAAGAATGGCTCACATATTGAGACTTCCATGGACGATTGCGTGGGTAGAATGTGAATTTCAGTCGTATATGAGGCACAGATTACGACATGCGGTGTAATGCCAAGATTGTGGTGATGCCGACATCTAAGGCTGTTTGACTTGACCATGTGAGTTGAAAGAAGTTCTCATCTAGATGAAGTAAAGATTCCAGTGTCTTGATGGTAGTGAATCAGGTGCAAGTCAAAGAGGAAATAGCGCTTGTTTGATGCAAACTGGGAGGATTGCCCACTCCAGCGCACAGTATCTTCCCATTAGACAAACTGTCTTTGAAAGAGTTCCAAAGACACTTCTTGTCAGTATAATAAGTTATTGAAAGACTTAAAGAAAAACTAAATTGATTTATGTCGACACTCGAAAGCCATCTGCATCTCAAACGATATCTCGTTATATGGTACAGGGTAGATTGCCCCACCGTAAATAGCGGCGTCAATTCCGAGGTTGGCCCAAAAATTCGACATTCAACATCACCAGCTCCTATCGCCCGTTGCATCAACACATCATCAGCCGCAGTCTCTCCAGCACTGCGTGCTAGTAATCACAATGAACACAATGTTCTCATCAATCACGCGCCTCGCGCGCCCGGTCATGGCCAAGTCCATCGCCCAATCGCCCAGGTACAGCCCTCGATATGCCTCTATCAAACAATCGCTGACTTCATCAGGACATTCACAACCCTCGTCCCTCTCCGACCTTCCCTAACTCCCATGAACGGCGCCATCCGAAGAACCGTTCTCCCATCAAGCTTCACTCCTTCGACAGGTGCCTCGGCCGATATCGTGCCTTCAAGCGCCATCTCAGCACACCCCGCGATGGGCGACATGCAAATCCGCTGCGGACCCCGAAACACCATGAACGGACACACTAGACTGGTGCAGAAGCGCAGACATGGATTCCTCGTCCGCAAGAGAAGTAAGACAGGAAGGAAGATTCTCCTCAGGAGGAAGATCAAGGGTCGAAGGCACATTGCCCAGTAGGCGATGACCGCCGAGACATTTAGGAGGCTGGATGCCACGTCAATGAAGCCGCAGCGGCATGTGTATGATACAAAAAAGGATAGAGAGAGGTGGTCTCTGGGTCCAGATGCCTCTAAGCCACCCTCGTATGATACGAAATCTGTACAAAGACCACGAAAACAAAAAACCTTGCACTATGGTCTCTCGGCGTGGTGCCGAGAATGCTTACTCGAAGCTGAAGCTTAAACAGGGGTTCATCATGCAAAATGCACGAACAGCCAGTTCCAGACTGCACACGAACGTCATTGAAGCTGACAGTTTGGGATTTGACACACTTGGTCGACGTCGAGTTTGGAAGGAGGTTAGGCAAGATTGAAACGCCAAAATATCATATTCGAAGCACCTGACTTCGGGGGTATTCTCGAACGAGAAAGAGGTTTATAAGACTGTAGTTCCGATAGATGAATGCAGTACTAGTTTGGAGCTTGGCTGTAGCTTCACCGGAACTAGTCGACAACACCATGACGATGTGAGGAATAGTGTCAAACCCCGCATCTCAAAAGTGACAATCACAGGCTTTTAGTCAGGGCAAGAAAAAGGTGCATTGAGTTTTACGTGTTCCTCGGTTTGTTTTTTGCTGGTGTGACCACCTGCAGGTCTTGGGTTGCGCCGATCATCAGGTACCCAGTGAGGTGAGCGGGAGAAGCTAGTGAGCGTTCAGGCGGATTAATTAGAGATGAGATTTATATCATTGGAGCGCGTTCCATTTTAGTCTATGAGAGCTTGAGATTCTGGTTATTTGATTAATGAATCGTCGATACGAACATATAGTTTCAGGTGTTGAGAGCTTGGTCAC
The DNA here is from genome assembly GCA_014898925.1 of Fusarium nelsonii. NCBI lineage: Eukaryota > Fungi > Ascomycota > Sordariomycetes > Hypocreales > Nectriaceae > Fusarium > Fusarium nelsonii. Next base: position 176,384 of record JAAVUC010000098.1, on the reverse strand, counting down.
AAGCGTATGCAATTCCTTGTCGTTATCTCCATCTCGGAATCCGTTCTATCCAGAGTAAAGATGATGACAATGGTGTGCACAATAGACTGCAGCTTACATCGGCCCGCCTTGCATTAAAAAAAGACAAAATGGTGTGCAGATTGATAAAAGAGGTAGGTGTCAAGGAAATGAGATGTCAGCCAGCTGAGTAAGAGTGTCGTATAGGTGATTGCTTTTGTGAATAAAGGAGGTATCAATCAATCTATTACTCTATGCAAATCATGTGCTATTTTAGTTTCATCTATCATCGACACGATCATCGTCTTAAATCGTGGCGATATACATAGACGAACGGGTTGAAGCGAGATTCGGTTGATTGACTCTGCAGTTATCTACCTACCAAATGTAGACACTGATGGGTTAGGTATTCGGATTCCCCCAGATATTGGTCGGCACTTGTGATTTCTTTCTCCAGATTACAATCCCGATTCAGTCGACACTCAAAAACCTGTTTTTTACCTTCTGTAAGAGTGCCCCCCACCTAAGCAAAAGGTCCCTTGCTTAGCAACCCTTACCTGAACCAAAAAAAAAAAGGTTCACGATGTTGCAGTTTGCGATAATTAATTGATGATTACATGCTGAATCTACATGCATGGCGGTCAAGGCTGAAAGCAAGGGTTGACCCGAATGGGCTGCAACATGGGTTCGTATTCTGGGTCATTTGTCTGTCGATCGTGGTGCAAATAATGGTACTCTACTCTGCTCTACTGCAACTGATAGAACCCAGGACAAGACCTTTTTGTGAAAGATGGTTGGTCAAAGCTATGCTATCGATATAGTTCGGGCGGTAAACCTACTCTGTAGTATGTACTGTCATTGGTCTCTTCATCACAGTGACACCAAACCCGTAGTCTAACATGATTGACCAACCATTCTCTTACGACTGAGCTCACTAGATCACCGGACTCGAATGTTTTTTCTTCTTTCTCGTTTTCTTCTCTTATTCCCCAGAGCCACAACAAACTCATTCGAGAGCCCTACCGTCCCAACATTTTGACATCCCTTGCTCTGCTCCATCGAATCCTCTCAGGATGTAACGGAAGCTAAACAAGACCCCCCCCTGCAACTCATACCCACCATCTTCTTCCCATCTCACAACACTCACGTGGTCCGAGATCGTCGTTACCTGTATTGGAAGCTCCCTCCGGCACCAAGCGGAAATCGACCAAGGAAAAATAACGATGGAAGCAATCAAGTAGTTGACTGGCCGGGATCAAGGGACTCGAGAATGCGGGGTGACCGGCCTCGCACGCACCCCATGGCAAGCAGGCATTGTAGTGCCGAAGCTCTTCATTTCGTTTTTTTTTTCCTTTGGGGGGCCCTGACGGCGGTTAGTAGACCGACCGTGTGAAGGAGTCTGCTGCCAAGATGGGATGGCATTGGGATCGGAGAGGTCTGAGCCTAGTTGGGCGGGTATTGTGATGAGAAGGGAGGGACGTAGAGGCTAAAAGCAAAAAGAGGACATATATAAGTTGACACATCCCTCATGAATATGAAGTTCTTGTAAGTCGGGATATCAGGGCCAGCTTGAGTATTCAGTATCCTTTCTGAGGGAGTTGCACCTTGTCACAGCTTGTCTATCACTTATACCACTTCGATCACTTGTCTGTCAAGATGCATCTGCTTTCACTTCTCTCAGTCGTTACCCTCGCGGTAGCCAGTCCTCTGAGCGTCGAGGACTACGCCAAGGCTCTCGATGAAAGAGGTAAACATTCTCTTTCTACCAATAACATGCCATGTACTTACAAGACCTCTAGCTATCACTGTCTCTACCACCAACTTCAACAACTTCAAGTTCTACATCCAGCACGGCGCCGCAGCATACTGCAACTCCGAAGCCAAGGCTGGTGCAAAGGTCACCTGCGGAGGAAACGGCTGTCCAACTGTCCAGTCCAATGGGGCTACTATCGTGGCATCCTTCCTGTAAGTCGCACCTAGCACCAATACGTAACTAACACCTAACTTACACTTCTCTCACAGTGGCTCCAAGACTGGCATCGGTGGCTACGTCTCAACCGATCCTGTACGCAAGGAGATTGTCCTCTCAGTTCGCGGTAGCTCAAACATTCGCAACTGGCTTACCAACCTCGACTTCGACCAGGACGACTGCAGCTTGACCTCTGGCTGTGGTGTACACAGCGGTTTCCAGAATGCCTGGAACGAGATCTCCGCCGCAGCCACCGCCGCTGTAGCAAAAGCCCGCAAGGCGAACCCTTCATTCAAGGTCGTTACTGCAGGTCACTCCCTGGGTGGTGCTGTAGCTACACTAGCAGGTGCAAGCCTGCGAGTTGGTGGAACACCAGCTGACATTTACACCTACGGTTCGCCACGAGTTGGAAACTCGCAGCTCACAGCCTTCATTTCGAACCAGGCTGGTGGAGAGTTCCGCGTTACGAACGCCAAGGACCCTGTGCCTCGTCTCCCCCCTCTGATCTTCGGATACCGACACACATCCCCCGAGTACTGGCTGAATGGCAGCGGAGGTGACAAGGTTGACTACACAATCAACGACGTCAAGGTCTGTGAGGGTGCCGCCAACCTCGGATGCAACGGTGGAACGCTTGGATTGGATATCGATGCCCACCTCCATTACTTCCAGGGCACTGATGCTTGCTCTGGTTCTGGTATCTCGTGGAGAAGATACAGAAGCGCTAAGCGTGAGAGCATCTCTGAGAGGGCTGCTCCTATGAGCGATGCTGAGCTTGAGAAGAAGCTCAACTCCTATGTTGAGATGGATAAGGAGTATATCAAGACTCACACCAACCGCTCATCATAGTATGACATTTACGCCGTAATGAAATAATCATCATAATACAAAACATTGGATACCGTTCAAATGCAAGCCTTATCAAACAAAAATCCATTGACTCTATCTTTGTAAATGCATCGTGACCTTACGCCATGCAATGAATCTTGCTACTGACAAAACTTTAGTTGTGTTCCACAAACTCCAAAACACCAAATGACCTTTCGCTTTTTGGTACAGCACGAAATCAATCATCAGATCCCTCAACGACCATACCCTGCGCATTTGGGACACCCACGAGAATGACACCACGAGGCACGCGGACACTCTTCACCTTCATACACCCAAAGACGTTGACCTCCCGAATATTGGGACAAGCTCGGAAAATGGAACCCAAGACGAAATCTGTCACCTCCTCGCAAAAGCTGATCTCTAATTCTTTCAGCTCAGGGTATTGGGCTTTCTCATGGAAGACCTCCTCAAAAGCCTCACGAGAGATATGACGACACGCGTGAATGTTCAGATACCGAAGCTTGTGGCCGGAATGGGCCATCAATGCTTTGAAGCCATTACTGCAAAGACCAATGTTGTCAGGATTTTCTCGTGGCATACTGGCGTCAACCTGTCGACACTTTTGAAGGTCTATGAATTGCAGTGGTGGGTTAGCCCAGTTGGTAAACAACTCGCTAAAGCCAAAGTCAGTCATAGTTTCACAATCGGTGATACGAAGCTTGGTGAGAGATCGACAATTGTCATGAATAGCCCGTAACACGGCATCGTCGATACTAGGGACAATCTTGAGAGAAAAAGTCTGAAGATTGGCGCCAATGCTGCGAAGAATTTTGACGCAAGCATCGGATCGTGTCTTGTTCTGCAATTGAAGTCCAACATGCTCCAATGATGACAATTCTGCAATCGTCTTCACACCATCGTTGGTGAGCTTCTGGTTGTTCTCAACCTTGAGTCGCTTCAAGTTGGGACAATGGTCCCTTAGCATGGCTATACTTTCGTCACCGAAGTGGTTGTCGGTGTAGTATACTTGCACGCCCTTCAAGGATTGACCCTTGGCTTTCATAAACTCATGCCACTTGTCTTCGCTCAGAAGATTGGCACCATGGAGATAAAATGTCTCTAGAGCAGTGTCACGAGTCAAGAGATAGTCCATGACCTCATCTTTGAACTGGATACCACATCGAATCTTGAGGTGTCGAAGTCGTGGGGCAGTCTGAAAAATAGACATGTAGTCAATCTCGCTAAGTTTTGAACCATCGTAGATGTGAACGTTCTCGGTGGTAGGTTGGACGAATAGAGGCAGGGTTTCGGGCTTTAGCAGTCGTCGCTTGGAGAACATCCGTGCAATTTTGTCGATGAGGTGATCGGGCAGATCTCCCAGACTGTCAGCCAGATCGACGTTCTTAGCCAGAGTCTGGACACAAAGAGTAGCCAAGCTCTTGGTGCCAACGTCTCCGTCCAGAATTCGACTCTGAATCGCACGACGTCTACCAACACCACCCACGCCAGCCTGCTTCTTGGGCTTCTTCTTCGGCGCACCTTGCCGTTCCTTGGCTATCTCCCTTCCACAAGGGGCACATAGCAGCCCACCATTAGGACCAGCGACCGAGTAGGGAGTGACGGTGAATCGTTTGTCGCAAATTTCGCAGTTTTCCATCTGGCCAGGCATAGGACCAGAGTTTTGTTCCATGATCGCACGGGCAATTTCGTCGTCCGAATCGTCGGTGGCCTGCTTGCGCTTCTTGAAAGCTTTGCTCTCCTTGATCTTGGCAAGCTTCTTCTCTTCCTCCCGCTTACGTTTCACAGAGGCTTGATCATTGTCGCCGCGACCTGCACGGCGACCAGAGCTGGCGCCAGCTGCGGAAGATTCGCCATTACCATTCACATCTTCTGATACCTCTTCAGCCGCAGCTTGTCGTCGACGGGCATCGGCGGTTGAGCGAATCTGAGCAGCAGAGATGTTGTGTGACTGAGATATGGTCAGTATGCTTTTAGTTGAGTCACGATAGTAGACTCACGGCCAGGAAATCTGTCAGAGCTGATTGACTATTACAACATTAGTATATATGGTTTGGCTGTTTCATGGTTAAACTCACGGCCCATAAACACCACGCCGAGCGGGCTGGTTCTGGGTACCATTCTGACCATTCTGACCATTCTGTGCAGTTTGCCCGTTCTGACCATTTTGGCCCTGATCATTCTGATTGTTGCTCCTTGATCGCGCCCTACAAATGATAAGCTTATCGCCACTCAGAGTCATGACGTTGATGAGAGAAACTTACATGGTTGTCGAAAAGAGTGATACGCCCTCTAAAACGAAAGATTTGCACAGGAAAATGGTCCTTGAACTTTGGCGACAACGACAAGCCCCTAAATAACGGCAGAAAAGGAAAAGTTAAGCCTGAAAAGGAGTCGGCGCAAAAAGTGAATTCATGCGACTCGGGCAGGTGCAGTGGCGTTCCCGCTGCCGCCTCCTCGCACGAGATTGACACCGTGTCACGTGATGAATTCGCCTTCCAAAGGGACCTTTTTGGTGGTGAATCGAGGGTCCAGGTACGATGCACCCCAATCAGATCGACAATTTAGGCCCCCTTGCCCCTGACACGTGCCTTCGCGTAGAGGGGTGCTGTTCCCCGACACTGTGAACCGTGAATTGGGGTCTCTGAACGGGTAGGAACGCCCCCGAAAAAGGAGCTGGTGGCGACTTGCCTCAAACTTTCAACTTACTTTTTTCCCTTTCGTCCTTATTTTTGTTTTATTCATCTGGTCTTAAAGCCTTTTCTGATTGACAATTTTCTGTCAATTTCAATCGTTTGACTGCTTCACTGTTTGTTTGTTGTTGCCCGCAGTGACTTCGTTTGTATCTATTCACGGTCACTTACCATCACTGCATTTACACTTGTGCTTTAGTGAAGTACAAACGGGCAGGGGTTCAACTTCCGCCCTTCGCCTCTCATCAGGCTCCCATTTCGGATCTTACTCAACTGCAAGAGTTAAATCGCCAAAGACTTTTTTCTCTCCATTTGTCCATCATCGTGCAGCTACGCACGCAACGAAGAATCCCTCATCGCATTCAAACCAACCGCACATCACACCCCTGTACTGGCTGACATCATGGCTCGCGGTCGCCCTTCGACTCGGGGCACTCCTACGGCCTCGATAGCAGATGGTGAGTATTTTACTGATTGAATATTTTTAACCATGCTAACAATCGCCAGTCTCTCGAGAGCCATCCACCGCATCCGGTCGAATGACCCGTTCAGCTCTTACTAGAAGTCAAGCTACTTCAGCCGCATCGACTCCTGTCCCAGAAGTTCAGGCGGCTCCCGGGTCGCGACCAAGAGGCCGTCCCAGGAAGAGTGTTGCCGCAGTTGATGCATCCCCTGCTGTTCAATCACCCACACCAGATGTTGTGCCAGCTAGACGACGTGGACGTCCAAGCAATGCCGTTGTTGCTGAAAGCGAGTCTGTGTCTTCAGTGCCCACTCCAAAGGATCTCGACTCGGAGAGTGATTATTCAACTCCAGCTTCGAGCAAAGTACCAACGCCAGCGGCAGTTGACCATGTAAAAATTGAGGTGGTGGTTCCTGCACCTTCTACTTCACTTGCTGTTGATCGTGAGCGGGGCTTGCGTAACAGTGCGTATTCTTTGAAGGCGAGGAACAAGGGCAAGTCACGAATGATAGAAGACTCCGATGATGATGATGATGATCTTCTGGACAATTCCCGGGATGCTCAGGTGGCCCGTCGTCTTCAAAAGGAAGAGTTCAACCAAACGTCAACTAACGCCTCGCCGGCTCTTCCCTTGCGCAGAAGTGGCAGAGCCTCTTTGTCTTCTGGCCATGTTGCCACTACTCCTATCACTCAACCTTCAGTCAAGCGAGAACGAGCGTTGACTGATGCGACTGCCAAACGAGGACGCCCATCAAAGAAGCAGAGAGTTGTTCCTGATTCTGATGACGAGGACATCGACATGGATGCTGAAATCGCAGCTGCAGCGGCGCTAGACTCGGAGCTCTCGGAGCTGGGTTCAAATGAGGACGAGCCTTTTTCACAGGACGAAGGTAGTGACGAAGATGGAGATGAGTACGCTTCCAGCGACGAAGATGTCCCGCTCAGATCGCGAAAGTCGAAAGGCAAACTCCCTGCCCGTGCCCCTAAAAGCACAACATCTCGCGGAAAGGGTGTCGCTGCAGCAGTGCCAACCTCCAACGCGGCAAATGCGCTGAACGAAGGCCCCTCGGGCGATGAACTTGATGCCTTGGAAAACGAGATGGGTCTCGCCGAATCATCTGACTACGACAACATCGATTCAGCCATTGATACCGGTGCTAGTGACACCGAGGGAGATGATGAAAACAGACGCAATATGGCTGCTATTGCCCAGAGTCGACGAGGTTTTAGCCAGGGTCGGAGTAAGCGCCACGTTAGGGAACGAGAGCGTTTAGTTAAGAACCACCCTGAGATCGAAACTATGTGGAGGGACCTGGAGGCGATGCCTGTTCTCAAGGCTGGGAAAGCAGCCCAACCCAAAAACATTTCACGCCAGCTCAAGCCGTTCCAGCTTGAAGGTTTGGCCTGGATGATGGAGATGGAAAAGACAGAGTGGAAGGGTGGATTGCTCGGCGACGAGATGGGCTTAGGCAAGACCATTCAGGCTGTGTCTCTGATAATGTCGGATTACCCTGCCAAGCAACCATCGCTGGTGCTCGTGCCTCCTGTTGCTTTGATGCAATGGCAATCGGAGATTGCGTCGTATACTGACGGCACCTTGAAGACTTTTGTCTACCATGGTACAAACCAGAAGACCAAAGGAATCACTATCAGCCAGCTCAAGAAATACGATGTGATCATGATGTCGTACAACAGTCTCGAGTCGATTTATCGCAAGCAGGAGAAGGGGTTCAAGCGCAAGGATGGAATTTACAAGGAGAAGAGTGTCATTCACTCACTCAACTTTCATCGAATCATCTTGGATGAGGCACACTGCATCAAAACTCGAACCACCATGACTGCCAAAGCATGCTTTGCTCTCAAGACCAACTTCCGATGGTGCTTGACTGGTACACCTCTCCAGAACCGAATTGGCGAGTTTTTCTCCTTGATTCGATTCCTGAACGTCACCCCCTTTGCATCCTATCTGTGCAAGCAGTGCCCTTGCTCCATGCTCGAATGGTCGATGGATGAACATAGTCGCTGTTCTGGATGCAAGCACGCCGGCATGCAACATGTTTCTGTTTTCAACCAGGAGCTCTTGAATCCTATCCAGAAGTTTGGTAATAATGGTAAGGGCAAAACTGCCTTTGCGAACCTACGACTGATGACGGATCGCATCATGCTACGTCGATTGAAGAAGGACCATACTAATTCTATGGAGCTTCCTGTCAAAGAAATCTATGTTGACCGCCAGTTTTTCGGAGAGGTTGAGAATGATTTTGCCAATAGTATCATGACCAACGGTCAACGCAAGTTTGATACCTATGTCGCACAAGGTGTTCTCCTCAACAACTATGCCAACATTTTCGGTCTCATCATGCAAATGCGACAAGTTGCTGACCACCCTGACTTGCTCCTGAAGAAGAATGCTGAAGGAGGACAAAATATTCTTGTCTGCTGTATCTGCGATGAGCCCGCCGAAGATACGGTACGCAGTAGGTGCAAACACGACTTTTGCCGAGCCTGTGTCGGTAGCTACGTCCGCTCGACTGATGAGCCTGACTGTCCTCGCTGTCACATTCCCCTATCGATTGATCTCGAACAGCCAGAGATTGAGCAGGACGAGAACCTTGTCAAGAAGAATTCTATCATCAACCGAATCAAGATGGAGAACTGGACATCATCTTCCAAGATCGAGCTTCTTGTCCATGAGCTGCACAAGCTTCGCTCTGACAATGCCTCACACAAGTCCATCATCTTCTCTCAGTTCACCACTATGTTGCAGCTCATTGAGTGGCGTTTGCGTCGAGCTGGTATCACTACGGTGATGCTTGACGGTAGCATGACACCTGCCCAGCGACAGGCTTCTATCGAACATTTCATGAACAACGTGGATGTTGAATGCTTCCTCGTTTCGCTCAAAGCCGGTGGTGTGGCGCTGAACTTGACCGAAGCCTCTCGAGTTTTCATCGTTGATCCGTAAGTTTATCCTTTGCTCTTTTTTATCTTTACTAACCGCTATGTAGTTGGTGGAACCCAGCTGCCGAATGGCAATCTGCTGATCGATGCCATCGCATTGGCCAGACTCGACCCTGCACTATCACCCGTCTTTGCATCGAAGATTCGGTTGAAAGCCGAATGGTGCTCATCCAAGAGAAGAAGACCAACATGATTCACTCTACTGTCAACGCAGATGACAAGGCGATGGAGTCGCTCACCCCTGAAGACATGCAGTTCCTTTTCCGTGGTTCTTAAACGAGCTGGAATATTCTACCTGCACATTTTGGTACAAAGGTGCATTTGAGATAGCATCTATCTTTTCTATCCTCCACGACTAATCCTTTCTTCCCATGATGAAACATGGGCAGAAGTATTGCACACTATGTGGCACTTTAGCCATCAGGTCAACTGGGATCGGATACGGAGCAAGGAGTTCGGTGTCGGCACGCTAGGCGGCGTTACGATACGACATGGTTGATTTTGGTATTCTCAGGGGCGTATGTACGTGTTAGTCAGTGAAATAATAAATACTTTAAGATAATACAAATCGTTTCGTGAATTAATGTCGTAGCAATCAGATTTCACTGAATAGGCACGCATGAAGAAGTTTGACCAGCAACAGTTTTCAGATCGACATTATTAGCATTGAAAATCCATCTAACGAGTCTATCTAATTCTTTTCTTGTCTTGTTTTCTAAGCGCTCTCATATGAACAGTTGTGCTGTAGTCATCCATTTTGATGGATATCAAACCTTACGAACAAAAAGATTCTCCAAAGAGAAAACGAAAGAAACATGTTCAGCTAGTTTAGCATGGTTTTCAAGCTCGCGGAGATCACAGGCCGAGGAGGGCCTTGGCACCGGGCTCGCTGCAGACGTAGATAACGTCGTGAGCGTTGGAGAAACCGTTGAACTGAGTGGCAGAGCACTTGGTGTAGGCACCCATGTCTTCAAAGTACAGCCAATCGCCGACGTCAAGAATGGGGTCGAAGCGAGTGCTGTCAGTGATGCGATCGATACCGTCGCAGGTAGGACCCCAGATAGAATACTCGAAGCCCTCGCCCACGGGAGTGGGTTCAGCAGCGGCAGTCTCAAAGAGGGTCTTTCCGGAAGCGCGGAGGACCTTTGCGGTGGGCTGCTGGTGGTCAAACATGATGTTGGAGAAGTTTCCGTAGACACCATCGTTGACGTAGAGCATGTAACCCTTGCCATCGAGAGTGGGGTCCTCAACGGTGCGGCGGGCGATGATGTTGCAGGCAATGGTGAACGCCGTGGCAACATAGTAACGACCGGGCTCGGCGATGATTTCGACGTTGCTGTGAGGCGGGAAGAATTCGTCGAGAGCGCCACGGAGAACGGTGGCCATAGCCTCGAAGGTGTCGCCACAGAAGCCACCACCAACGTCAAGGGTGCGCATGGCAAAACCAAAGTCGCGGGCCTGCTGGAAAACGGTGTGGGCGTCGCGAACGGCCTTGAAGAAGGCAAGAGGATCGGAAGCACCAGATCCAACGTGGAAGCTGACGCCAACAACATTGAGACCAAGGTCCTTGGCCAGAGCGAGAAGACCCTCGGTGGTGTCCATGGCAGCACCGAACTTCATGCTGAAGCGGCACAGGGACTCGCTGTCGTCGGTCATAATGCGGAGGAAGAGCTCGGCTCCTGGGTAGAGCTTGGCGATCTTGTAGAGCTCGTCGGCATTGTCAAAGGTCATCTGCTTGACGCCCACAGACTTGACGTATCGGACGTACGAGTTGGTCTTGCAGGGTTGGGCGTAGATGATGCGGTCGGGGCTGAGGCCTGAAGACAGAACCTGCTCGATCTCGGTCTTGGAGGCGCAATCGAAGCCGGTGCCGAGCTCAGACAGAAGCTTGATGATCTGAGGATCGGGGTTGCACTTGACGGCTGTGTGCATGTGTTAGTGGGTGTGGAACAGGATGTTACACCGAGACCTAGGATGCTTACCATAGAAAGGCCGGACTCGAGGGAGATTCTTCTTCCAGCGGAGATGCTGGCGGTAGACCTCGCCGAGGTCGGCAACGAAGAAAGTATCTTCGTCGCCAGGCTCACACATCTCATGGTCAATGGCTTCCACGCGCTGGTGGAGAGCCTGGCCGATGAGTTGCTTTGGGTTAATCACGTCATTTTGCTCAAGAGGCTCCCGAAGTAGGGGTTTCTTTAATGCGATATGAGGATGATTGACATTGTGGTTGTAAGTGTCGAGGACAGCCGTTGCCATAACCATATCCCAAAAGTTGCGGGGGTTTTGTTTGGGAGATTGACGAGGGATTGAGTCCGGAGACTTGTGGAATTGTATGTGTGAGTTGTTGTTAAGAGAGTAAAAGTAGTAAACCGAAGATTCGGATTGGTGTTAAGGTGGTCGGGAACGGTAGCAAACTGATCCCTCGGTGATTTGGCGAGGCCTCCTCGACTCTTCCTCGGCGAGAGGAAGAACCTCTAAGTACCTCCTATGCGGCAGCTGACGGGTGTCGAAGAACGACGGGGGAGTATAGTCGGGTCTTGGATGGTACAAGACGGAGAGATCGAGAAGCTTGTTATCGTCGAGCAGCAATAGCAGCGGGAGGTGGGATCGCGTTGATGATGTGGGAAGGCTTGCAGAGGCTGAAATCTTTGTCACTGACGAAGCTCACGGCCGGAGGAGCCGTGGTGAAGACGGTGCCTTTTGTAGACCAAAGGCGGGTCAAAGTTTCGGTGGAGTGTTGAGCAGCTCGAAAAGATGCTCAAACGGTTTGTGTTGTCGATATCGGGAGATATCAACGGTAGTTGTTGTTTAAAGTTGGTAGATTGTCGTTGACAAGAAAAAAGTTCGGGGCAGGAGAGAGAAAGAAGGGGGAAGGAAGAAAAAGACGGGGGAGACGCAGGCCTTTTTATTTAGTCTTGTCCAAACACAGAAAAGATGGAGGTTGTCTTTTTTTTCAATCAAGTCAAGTCTGTGCTGATTCGATTCGATTTTCCAGTGGTTGGACAGGGGGAAAGAAATGTGGAGGTTTTCTAGACAGACGCAATGCAAGTCTAGGTCGTTCCAAACCGTGACTTCGAGGTTGGATGGAGATGGAGGGGAGAGAAATTTTTATCCTCCACTGTGACGTTTGCAAGAGGGGCAATACAGTAGAGCAATTGCAGGGGGGGCTGTAGGCGGAGCACCGACCGAAAGGCTTAGAGAGGAGACGTGCCTGAACATCAACGGTGGTAGTGTAGTACAGTATACTTGGAAACTACTATATAATTACATACAATAACAATGTTAAAGACTCTTGCATGAGACTCAAAGTAAATAACATGTGGCATGACTTTCCCGTCCAATCCGGCAAATTGGCGGTGATGATGAACCGGACCATCTCGATGTTGATAGCTACCTACAGGCCTCCCTCTACCAGGTAGGTAGTCAGTCTGTGGACGGTAAAGAAACCCCGCGCTAAACCAAACCCAAACCCAAACCCCAACCTACAGTAGAAAAAAAACACGGCACAATATCCCATTGGTAGGCGATCCTTGGAAATTCTGTGGCGCTTCTTTGCAGTTCACACATTTCCAGTGTCTCGGGAACCTAAAAAGAAGCAAAAAAGAGACCAGAATCATATGTACAGATACATTCATGCATGCGCAAGCACCCCTGGTTCAAGAAATACGGATTCTATTATCCTTCCCGGATCTTTTGCGTTTTTCATATCAAAAGGGAAAGCTTGCTGTTGACCGACAGAGTCACCGACGGTTAATCAAGGCGTCATGTCACTTTTCATAATCCATTTTATTCCATATCCAAGGTATTTTCAGAAGCTAAGACAAGACCCGATAATTCCCTCAGTAGAACACAAAAACAGACCAGACACACACGAGTCACGGAACAGGCCTGGGGAACAAGCTCCAGCCTTACGCGGTCAGGCACCATTAGCTAAGCCCCCTGCACAAAATCATGGATGGTCCAAGTTCAAGCTTGAATTCACATCGTCATGTTCCCCATCAAAAACAGCCAGCATCTTGTCAACTTTTAATGCCTCTCTGTCTTCCTCGTAAATAATTCAACGAATCAGCTTGTATCCGGTTACAATAACGAAACTGCCGGTGTCTGTAGGTTGTTATGTGGCCTCAAGTCTCACTCACGCGATATACTCCGGCCAGAATTACAGACGGAATATTTCGAAAAGTGCTAGCTTGCTGATCTCCTTGTTTATTTGTTCCCGGTCTAAATTTAGACCACCATTGCTTGCTCCAAGAGCCACCAACCTCTTCACATCCATCTTCATATTCATATCCATATCAATCCTCAATACATGTACTCTGCTCTTTAGTCCAGTAAATCCATCGCTCAAGGACTCCGGCTCTGATAGAACGAGCTGCCTTCTCTCTTTAATCCGCCACCTGAATCTCTTCGTCTACATCTTCACTTAGCCCACGCTAATCATAAACCACCTCGTGCTTGGTGCTTTCGCTCCGCAGCCTCGAGTGTTCCTATAGCAAAGCCAGGGTGAATAGTATCTTCTGAAAATCAAAGTAAACAGAAGAAAAAGGGAAGGGTTGTATATGTTCTTGCGTTGCTCTGTGATCTCTAAGCCATCGAATAGGCAAAAAGATGTATCGTATCTGAACGCGTACCAACAAGTCAAAAGTCCCATCTTCAGAGGGGGTTTTTCGCTGCGAAGCAACGTGAGGAGAGTCATTTATGCTTTGTTCGTCTATAATCTACAATTCATCGTACATGTTCTCATACAGCCGGAGCCGCTTCATCAACATTTTAGCACACTGCTGCTTCCGTCTCTAGTGCTGTCATTACCTCTTTAGTCGTAAACCCTTTACTCGGCGCCCTTGCCGTCCATCTCACGGATCTGCCACTCGCCGTCAATCCATGACTGCTTCTCTCCAAGGAAAGCCACTCGGCCTTCACCCTTGGCCAATCCATCAACAAGATAGCGTTGAGCAACCTCGCGAACCTGATCCTTGGTGACATCTAGAAGCTGCTCGCGCTTCTTCTGCTTCATCTCTTCAGTGATGCCAGAGAGGAAGCGCCCCATACCCTCCTGGTTTACAGACTTGGGGGCATCGACTCCTTGGAACACAGAAATCTTGGCCTCCTCCAAATCACGGTCTGTCCACTTCTTATCAACAGCCCACTGGCCAGCATTGCGCATGATGCTCAGGGTGTTCTGGGGGTTGGGGTCACGGTAAGAGTAGAAGCCGAAAAGACCGTCTAGGGCTCGAGAGTAAGCACCGCCACCATATGCGCCACCCTTCTCGCGGATCTCGTGATGAAGGTGCTTGTGTGTAAGAAGCTGTGACAAAATTTGGAGAGGTGCACCCTCTGCTGATGTGTAGGAAGTGGTTGGTACTGACAATCCACCATAGTAGACTTGGTATGGCAGAGGGTAAAATGTCTTGCTATCCTTGGGGAGTTGTCGGGGTGAAGGGTTCTTCAAGTTCAAAGGATCTCGAGAAAGGTTACCCACAAAGCTTTGTAGCGAAGCACCGTTTGCCGCAACACTCTCTGAACCACAGGTGATTGCAGTACGAAGGTTTCCACCGACGAGTGCAATGTTCTGAATCTGCTTGAGCTTAGAGATGACGTCCTCAAGCTTGTCAGTCTCAGGGCGGCTGGCCAAGGAAGTAACGAGCTGCACTTGAGAAAGACCAGACACCTGCTGTCGCAACCACGCAGACCGAGTGAGACCAGACTCTGCGCTTCCCATAGCGAATCGGTGGCCAGTAGAGGCAATGTCGTTGACAACTCCATCAGCAGAAGCCTGAAGAAGTTGACGAATTCGGAGAGCGGCCTCAGGACTATCGAAATCGGTACCCAAGACGAGCTTCTGAATGATGTCGAACATGACAGGGACATTGTGGTCCAATGCCATACCAGTGAAGATGATGCCCTCGCTAGCAGCATGGAAATCGGTAGGAGATGGAGTGCAGTGGTATCCAACTGAAACACCACCAGTCTTGAGCTTGATCAAATCCTCAAGCTGCTCCATGTTCAAATCCTTGGTACCAAGACGCATGATGCTGTCTGTGAACAAGGGGACCAATTCGCGAAGTTCATCTGGCAAGTTCTCTAGCGTGTTGATGGCACGGAAGTATGTCAGACCGTTAGTGGGTGCCTCGTGCCATTGGATTTTGATTCCGTTGGCGTTCTCGTCTCGTACAACGACAGGCTCTTTGCTTCGGGGAATATCCTTGACATGAACAGTTGGCAAGCAGCCAAGATCCTCAGTGTTAGTCTTGTTCTGTTCAACCAACAATTCCTGCTCTTGCTTCTCAAAGTGCTTTCGTGCGTTCTCCTCACTTCCAGCCTCCTTGATCGCCGCCTGAATTCTGGTTGAAAGTCTCTCCTGCTCCTCCTTTGCCAGGTCTTCGCCGTAAGTGGTTGAAGGGGCC
Source organism: Fusarium nelsonii (assembly GCA_014898925.1). Lineage (NCBI taxonomy): Eukaryota > Fungi > Ascomycota > Sordariomycetes > Hypocreales > Nectriaceae > Fusarium > Fusarium nelsonii. Next base: position 161,048 of record JAAVUC010000098.1, on the reverse strand, counting down.
ATGGTAAAGGTGAGAGTGTTGTCGTTGAGGAGGTATTTGTCGATAAGACTCTCTAGGTAATTGCCCTCAGCCATCTTAGCTTGGAAGCCATTGATGGTGTCGTTCCAAGCCAGTGAGTCGAAAGGATCAACACCGTTGAACCACTTCGGCTTAAGACGGTTCAACATGGAGAAACCAAAGTTAGCAGTCTTGTGCTTGAGTGACAACTCCAGTTGGTGCAGTGAGCCGTCAATCTTGGTCTTGTCAAAACCCTTGTCACGCGCATCGCGCAGAATTTGTTGAACCTTCTCCTTGAGCTTGGGCACATCACCCTCTTGGACACCAGTCAGACCGATGGAGAAAATTCCCTTCTTAGCAGAACTATCGTAACCAGCGTTGGGACTCCAATCAGCTCCCATGCCAGCCTCAATGAGGCCGCGGTATAGGGGAGAACCATAACCATCCATCAGCAGCGTGGAGAGGAGAGCCAAAGAGAATGATTCCAGAACATCGGTAGTGTCGCCCATAATCCACGAAACAGAGGTCTTGTACTGGCGATCAGGGTCGACAAGTGGGTCGAGGGGACCGTAAAGAGTCACTTCCTTAGGTCCGCTGAGAGTAACAGGTTCATGAATCTGCTTGTCACCCTGGATCTTCTCGAAAGCTTGGAGCTGTGCGTCAACTTGCTTAAGGTGGTCGGTCAGGGGCATATCACCATAGGTAAAGACCTTGGCGTTGCTGGGATGGTAGTGTTCGGCATGGAACTTTCGCAATTGCTCATAGGTGAGGTCGGTGATCTTCTGAGGGTCGCCACCGGAGTTGTTGATACCGGGGAAGATGTGGTCGTGGAATCGGATATAGTATAGGTAGCCGGCGTCCGACATCTGACCCTTCATTTCGTTATACACCACGCCCTTGAAAACCAGCTTCTTGCTCGCCTCATCCTCAGCAAGGGGGTTCTCAGGACCAATTCGCCAACCTTCCTGGGTAAAGTCGGAGTTCTTGAGCAGAGGGTGCAACGTCGAATCGAGGTACACGGACATGAGATTTTTGAAATCTTGCGCGTTGGTTGTCGCGAACGGGTAGAAAGTATGATCTGAAGCTGTGAAGGCGTTCATGAAGTTCGATAGCGTTCGCGGTAGCATCTTGAAGAAAGGATCGCGAATGGGGTATCTGCAGCTGTCAGCTTTCAACCCTTACATGTTTATGTGATTAGACGAGTCGTACTTTTCGCTACCGCACAGCGTCGTGTGCTCGAGAATATGAGGGATACCGGTGTCATCCGGGGGGTTCGTCTTGAAGCCGATTGAGAAGACATTGTTGCTGTCATCGCGAGCGATATGAAGATAATCGGCGCCGGTCTTGTCGTGTTGAAGGTGTAGAGCCGTCAACTCAAGCTCTGGGACATGCTTAGATCGAACCAGGGTGAAACCATGGAGCTTCTCGCCGGGCTTTGGGAACTGTGAAAGCTCCGTCACGGCCTTGCGTGCGCCGGCGGCGGCGTTACGAAGCATTGCAAAGTTGAAGAATTAACAAATAAAAACAGAAAAATAATAATACAAGAAACCTAGAATATAGTGTACAAATCGGGGGCGCAAAACTTTATATCAAAGGAGATGTGTAATGTCGTCAAAGAAGTAACGGAGATTTTGCTGCACGTAATGACCCGAGAAAAGTGGAAGGCCCGAAGGGTCTGCTTTGTAACCCCAGCGCTATCCTCATTGAAGGCCCGGTCCAGCCCACGTCAGTTGCCAAGGCTTCATGCCGTAATTGTGGGTGCTCCAGTGGCACCAGTCAGTGGAAGACCACTGTGCGATAGTGCGAGCGTCCCTAGAGTTACATTAGTCACAGTTGATGTGCTAACAGTCTCAGCAGAAGATTCTGTCCAAGTTTGTTAGTGTCCTAGCGCCTATCAACACAGAGCCACAATGGTCCATGGAAAACCTATCCATGCTCCAAGCCTCCATGAGCCCTCTATCCTGTCACATCTTAGCGACTGTACAGTATTCTTCGATGACCAACTAGCCTGGCTTCTACGCTGTGCGCCTTTAGATCTACCATAGGTCGCACCGTCGTCGTTGCTCAGCATTGATACACATTGCTATTACCCAATTCACAAAGTATATCGAGGTACGAAGATATTGCCTCCTCAACCACTCAACGTGCCTCTCTGCGCTGCAAGTGTATTGCATGGTGGACAATTCTCGCGTGAGCCCAACTAACAGCACCCGCTCGTACTGCAGCCGATACCGAACATTGATTGATTTATCGTTTGCCATTTTTACGATTTCGACCCTCCCGAACTCGGTGACAAGTGCCTCCACCTGCGAATATCGACATTCATCCCGCTTCGATGCTCCCGGCTCTTCCTCATCTCGTGACCCCCGCCTGAACGATTGACGTCCGTTGCCTTGGCCTTCAACGTTGATCAGTCGGCGATGCCTACGGGCCAGTTGGATGCTCATCTAACCAACGGGCACAACGGCCACGCTCACCCACCCCCATCAGCCAAGAAAGCTAAAGGAAAGAAAAATATGCCTAATGACGAGGCTTCGCGACTGCTCCATGCGCGTATATCGCAGCTGGAGCAGGATGCTGCGGGGGAGAAGGATCAAGAGCTAGAGATCGGTGCGTCTGACCTCGTTGTCTACCAGCGACGACCCCAAGCAGACAAGGAACGATATATGCTGATACGTGGACGTTACAGAACGTGAAGTTAAGAGGGCAAATCGGGATCTTCTTCAACAAGTCTCTAAGATGGACAATATGCAAAAGATCGATCACCTCACCAAACGATCCAGTGAACTCTTGGCCGATATGCGACGCCTGGAGCGTGAGAATCAGAAGAACAAACGACGTGGGGACAACCTACAGAAGGAGAGAGATGCAAGTCGAACGGAACTCAGCAAGACCGTGGGCCTGAAGGAGAAGCTGGAGAAGCTTTGTCGGGAACTACAACGTGATAACAATAAGATGAAGGTGTGTCGGGAATCGCTTCGCAACCTACAGTGACTAACATTGGAATGTTAGAACGAGAACAAGGAACTTCAGACAACCCAGAAGCGTAACAACACTCACTGGGACGAAAAGTACGCCACTCTACTATCGAAATTGGAAGGGTATCAAGAAGAAAAGGATACGCCGAAGAAACAAGTTGTGGATATGGAAGTCGACGAACTGTAAGGCTTCATCTGCTACTCAGAAGTTTGCCCACTAACCCCTCATTCTACAGTTTCCGGGTCCGGTTTAAATCTTTCATCGAGCAATACGAGTTACGAGAGCTGCATTTCCACTCGTTAATGCGAACCAAAGAACTCGAGGTCCAGTACCACATGGCGCGATACGAGAGAGAAAAGAAAAACGCCGAAGCAGAATCGACCAAGGCTCGACATCTCCAAGCGCAAGTTCAAGCTTTTACGAAAACCGAAACTGAGCTCAGAAATCAACTCAATGTTTACGTGGATAAGTTTAAGCAGGTGAGTGGACATGAACAAGACAGTTCGGCCTGTTGACTAATGGCACAGCAGGTAGAGGATACCCTGAACAACAGCAATGACTTGTTCCTATCCTTCCGTAAGGAGATGGAGGACATGTCTAAGAAAGGCAAGCGATTAGAGAAGGAGAACGAGAATCTTAAACGCCAAAAAGAAGCAACGGCTGCCAACATCATCCGTATGGCCGAAGAACGGCAGGACTGGAAGAAGAAGACAGAAACCGCCGAGAAAAAGACCGAGAAGCTTAGGAGCATCATCCAACAGATGCAGCAGCAGGGCCGTAAGGTGCCGCCCGGCATGGCCAATACTGTCGAGAGCGGTTACTCGGATAGTCACGGAGGAAACGAAGGTGACGAAAGTGACTACTCTGACGAAGAGGGCGAGGAAGAAGAACTTAGCGAGTTCGACGACGATACAGAGGAGGAGACGCAAGGCAACGAGCAAGCAACGCCGGTAGCATATGGTCCCGAGCGTCCTCCTCAGCCAGTTCCCTCGGCTGCAACAAACGGGCACTAGGAGGCCACTCAGAAGGAGACTCAAGCTGTAGCCGAAACTGGAGATGAGCAGCCAGCGAGCAGCCCTGACACAATGGCTGATGATCTAGCCTTTATGAACGAGTACATCAGGGGCATGTCACGTGCGAGGCTCGATCGGCTTATCGAAGCCATGGTTGACTATTTCATGGGACAAGAAAGGGTCAACTAGTTGGCTATCGGGGTTGGGTTACTTGCTAGAGATGCTTGTGTTTCGTTTTGCTGTTGCTTGTAACAAGTATTGTCGTAGCTTGGCATTGTTAACTTGGACGTCCTCGCTCTAATTACTTGAAGCCATGTGCAATGTGAGACATGTGTGAAGTCAGCGATTATACCAGATTTAACTCATGAGACACGGCAATTGAGTGATGACAGTTAGTAGTATCAATGGTGCTACTAAAATACATCGCTTGTGTAGTATGCTGGTGTCGTATTACGAAATCGGGATGTCGGGGAATTTGACCCCCGACGTGCGTTAGGCCAGATCTACGCATCCCACTTTGATAAGCCGCGCAACGGGGGTCGCATAGCTTCCATCTTACAACTACAATCCAAGGTATACGGTTCATCAACAACACCGCAACCATGGATTTCCTTCAGGTATGTCAATCCTAGTGCCTATTAAAGATCATGAAGCTCTTCAAACCAGATTGTTTTATACAATGGATGCTAACTGTCACAGCGCCTCGCGCGCTTCCTCGATCGCCCGCTCTTCCCATGGAAGAAGCTCATCATGGGCTTCTCAGTCGGCCAATACCTCTTCGAAACGTTCCTCACTCTCCGTCAATACCGCGTCCTCCAGAAAACCAGTCCCCCCGCCGTCCTCTCCAAGGAAGTCTCTCAGGAAGTCTTTGACAAGTCGCAGGCCTACGGTCGCGCCAAGGCAAAGTTCGAAATCGTCAACGGTCTCTACTCTCAGGTTCAGAATCTCGCTTTCATGCACTTCGATGTCCTCCCTAAACTCTGGTCCTGGACTGGTGATCTCCTTCTCAAGTGGGCGCCTGCGCGCTTCACCGGTGAGATCAGCCATACCATCGTCTTCGTCTTGACTTTTGCCGTCATCAGCCAGCTTCTTCGTCTTCCTTCTTCGATCTACCAGACATTTGTCCTTGAAGAGAAATTCGGGTTCAACAAGCAGACGCCTAAGCTCTTTGTCACCGATCTGATCAAGACCCAAGCCCTTACCTTTGTCCTCGCGCCCCCTTTCCTTGCTGGTTTCCTCAAGATCATCCAGAAGACTGGTAACCAGTTCTTCTACTACCTGTGGCTCTTCGTCATTGCTCTCCAGGTCTTCATGATCACCATCTACCCGGTTGCTATTCTGCCCCTGTTCAACAAGCTGTCTCCTCTCGAGGATGGTGAGCTCAAGACCAAGGTTGAATCTCTTGCCGCAAGCCTCAAGTTCCCCCTGCACGAGCTCTACGTCATTGATGGAAGCAAGCGAAGCGCCCACTCCAACGCCTATTTCTTTGGTCTTCCCTGGAAGAAGCACATTGTCATCTACGATACTCTGATTGAGAAGAGCGAGCCTGATGAGGTTGTTGCTGTTCTTGCTCACGAGTTGGGTCACTGGAAGCTCGGCCACACTACCAGCCTGTTCGGTATCTCTCAGGTAAGTACACGAAACTTCAATCAACTACAACAAGAACTAACGAGATAATCTTAGGCTCACTCCTTCTACATCTTCCTTCTCTTCTCTGTCTTCATCAACAACCACTCCCTGTACTCTTCTTTCGGTTTCCTCAAGGAGCACCCCATCATTGTTGGCTTCATCCTCTTCTCTGATGCTCTTGCCCCCATGGATCTCGTCATCAACCTTCTTATGCACATTGTCAGCCGCAAGTTCGAATTCCAGGCCGATGCCTTTGCCAAGAAGCTAGGTTACCCTGAGCAGCTCGCCCGCTCTCTCCTCAAACTCCAGATCCAGAACCTTAGCACCATGGACGCCGACTGGATGTACGCCAGCTACCACTTCTCTCATCCTCATCTGTCTGAGCGACTCAACGCCCTTGGCTGGAAGGGATCTGAGGGTGTTACCGAGGGCGTCACTGACAAGTCTCTTGAGAACGAGAAGGAGGGTGTTGTCAAGGCTAGTGGACGCGACGAGTTGTAAATCTAGAAAAAAGCACATTTAGACGAGATTTCTTAATGGGTTCTCAGTCCAAGAATTGCTAGAATCGGAAAATGGCCGGGTTGGAGCTGGGTATCTAGAAAGGATTGGCCACCCTTAGACACAGTATAGATCCAGACTCGTTGTATAATATAAGAACTGATTGATTTTTATCGCTTCTAATTCTGGCATCGCTACCGATATACTCTTGAGGAACTCAAGTCTACCTGAGCGCCATTTACTCGTCCATTTTATTCGTTCTAATCATCTGATTCGTCAGAATCGTAGGATCCCTCTGAACCTTCTAGTTCTTCATCTTCCTCAGACGACTCTTCTTCCTCGCCATCCTCCGGCTTCAGGCCATAATCGTCATGGAAGTAGCTGAGTTCGTGTGTTTGGACCTTGTAGCCCATCTCCTTGAATGAGTTCTCCATACCCTGCGAAAAGTTAGTAAGAGTTGGAAAGTGACGGCAGGGAAACAAACCTCTTGCATAATCTTGGCGGCGGTGACAACAATGTTGCTCTTGCCGGGTTCGAAACATGGCAGGACAGTCTCGCGCAAAGCAGTCTTGATCTCATCGATAGTGACAGCTCGCACACGTCGCAGCACCTCCTTGTCCCAGTCCTTAGGAAGGCCGCGCACAACGCCCTGCACAAAGTTTTGCTGGGCAGCACTAGGCATAGTAGACTGCTCATCAGCGAACATGACAACAATCTGGCTGATGGTACCCTCGAGCAGGTGGTGGTCAATTTCGACCGAACCGTCAGCGATCTTGCTGATGGCCTCCTTGGAGGCCTTGATAGCCTTGTAAGCATCGGGCGAGCGGTATACGTTGTACGAAATGATACCAGAGTTGATATCTCTGGAGAAGTAAACACCATACGCGTAACCAGCACCTCGAACCGCGTTCCAAAGGGGACCCTCCGCAGCTTCAAGGTAGCCAATAGCAACCATGATAGAGGCAAGACGAGGGTCGGTGTAGGAAGCCATGCCCTTCGCTGTTGAAACAGAGTAAGAACTCTCGAGAGTGGTCATAGGAACGATGACTGCACCGACTGAGCCAGGGTTACGGCCTTCATCGTTCAGAAGGCTCACGGGCTTGGGAATGTCGATCATATTCTCAGATACGGACAGAGACTTGGAAAGGGTATCCCATGTAGTCAATGGGTCAGGGAGAGTAGCAAGGTTGGCAGTGACAAGGAAACGGAGGTTCTGGAATGTGAATAGCGAGTCTCGAACAGTGTTGAACCAACCGACAACCTTCTCAGGTTCCTTCTCGAGAAGCTTCTTGAGTCTCTTCAGGTACACGGCGCGGACAAGTACACGCTTAGCCACAGCCAGAGACGACTTCTCCATGTGGAAGGCAGCGCTGACCTCACTGGCCATTGACTTACCATCACGCTTCGACTCAGGAATATCGGCCAGAGCCTTTGTGACACTGGCCTTGAGACGCTGAGGATCGAAGATGGAGTCGAACATCATGGTACGGATCCATTCGACTGCTGCAGCATACTTTTCGGGCTCAACTTGGAACTGAATCATGATGCCATCAGGATCGCCGAGGTAGCGGGCGGAGTTGAGGGCGTAACTGATAGTGTCTCGCTCAAGTTCCATAACCACCTGCTCGAAACCAACTTGCTTACCATCACGCATAATGTGTGTGTTGAAGAAGTTGTCGCTGAAAATGGGCATCAAGGGCTTGAGCTCATTGGGGATCTGAGAGGTACCAATGTGGATAGAAATGTGAACAAAGTTGGTAGGAACATCCTCGAATTGGATGAACAGGGGAAGCTTGCCCTGAGTTGTACCATCAATGACCTTTTGCGCGGATCCGCTGCCTAGACCAACTGAGCGGGCATGTCCAGAGCGAGCAGTATCTGACTCGATGAAGTGGATGGAATCGGTACCAGGGACGCTCCAACGGTCCACGACTTCGGCAGGGATGGGCTCATCGTTCTTCTTCTTGGCTTCTTCAAGACGCTTGGCAAGTTTCTCGAGACCCTCAGGGCCCAAATCCTCCTTACGCTTAGCGATGCGAGCTTCCTCGTCCTTCTTCATCTTGGTGGCCAACTCATTGGAAGGCTTACCAAGGATAGAGATGTGAGGAGCGTCGGCCATCCACTTGCTGAGGAAATCTCGCCACTGCTTGTCCGACCACTTCTCCAAAACATCATACTCCTCCAGGTTTTGCAGGTCCGCAAGTGTAGATCCATCTCGCTTACCGAAGAGGTAGTCGGTGATGATGTTGGTTGCGTAGAAAGACTCGGATGTCTCAGCGTGGTACTTGACTTGGCGTCTCTCGCGGCGGATACACTCTCTCATGTAGTCCATGTCGATAGGCTTGGAGGCAACTTCCTTGAGGAGCTCGATAAGTCGCTTCTCAACAAACTCGAGCTTCTCAGTAGCAACACCTGTAGGTTGTAGCCAAATGACTGAGTTGGGTCGAGGGTCTGTCCAGTAAGAGACAGAGCTTGCCAACTCCTCCTTCTCAACCATAACATTCTCAAGAATGGAGACAGAAGAGCCGCACAAATAAGTAAGGAGAACGTTGAGGGCAGAAGAGTTAATAAGGTCGATACAGTCGGGACCAAAGAACCCAACAAGAATCTCACCAACAGACTCGTCCTCTTCAGGAAACTCAGCGGTAACAATCTGAGTTTCGTTGATCTTGGGAGGTTGGGCAGAGTCGATCCATGGTCTGTAAGTAGTTAGTAAAAGTCTAGTCTATAGTACAAGAGGGATTTACCTCTTATAAGGTGAATCGAGAGAAGGAATATCGTCCTTGATAGACTCCTCAAAGTCCTCAAGAATCTGAAGAAGCTCATCCTGATTGACTTCTCCAACAAGAACAAGACACAAGTTTCGTGGCTGGTACATATCTTTGTGGAATTGGCGAATACGTTCAGGGGTAAGGACACGGAGGGCATCAGTCATTCCACCAGTCTCGTAGCGGAAGCCAACATTCTCAGGATAGAGGAGACGACGAGCCTTAAGATCCATGATCTCGGAACTGCGGAACTGGACAGCTTGCATCTCAGAGTAGACAACTCCAGCATCGTTACCTTCGCCATCAATATGCCAAACTTCAGTCACAATACCCTCGTCTGTGATAGTAGGCAAGATGACGTGTTCGAGATATACGGGAAGGATTTGAGCGAAACCATCCCAACCGGCGGTTTCAAGGGTGTAGGCTGTGTGGTCCGTAGCAGTCCAGGCGTTGGTGTGAGAGTAGGCTCGAGAAGACAACTTGTCGAGAAGACCCTTGTACTGGTAGCTCTTGGAACCCATGAAGACGAGATGCTCAAGAGTGTGAGGAGCACCTGAATCGTCAAAGATCTCGGTGGCTAGGGTGAAGTAGCCATTGAGCTTGGGGCCCTTACGGTCGGCAACCACAACCTGCATCCCACTGCGGTCTGATACATATTGAGTGATTGTGCAAGGGGCATAATCCGTCTTGAAGCTTTGGATCTTGCGGAAATGCGACTTTGAAGATTGTGCCGACATCTTGAAGTGTTTGAGGCCTGTCAGGCTCCAAATAGAACTGATCAAGTTAGTATATGAATGAGTGAAAGAATGCGAATTTGAAGAGAAATAATTTTATAGCAGAGACTGATATTGAAGCGGTAGAATGGGACATAGGTAGGCATAAAAGAACCCTTGTGGTACAATAGTAAAACGTAAATCGCCAACAGACAACACGAATGGAAAGTACAACTGACTCAATACTTTTGACTGCAAGAGGAACGCTTGATATAAACAAATACACGGCGGCGCTGAGTAGGGCGACGATCACGGCAACAGCGTATTGTGAACGAGGAGGTTTGGGTGACATCACGACTAGAAGTCTTTGTGGATAATGATTGTTCCCGAGTCGGGTCGAATGCAGTTTGAAGCTATACAGAGCTTGGTATGAGCTGCATTTAAAGAGAAGAAGTAACAACGGTTTCAAGAGACTTCTTGGATGGGAGTGGGCAAGCTGCTCTGATATATCGTCTCGTAGAATTGTTACACCCAACGAAGAGAAAAAGACCCCGCCATGAAAAGTGACTGACGAAGAAAGAGGAAATAAGATGAAGAAAACAAGGCAAATAAGGCAGAAATCAACCAAAACAAGTGACACAAAATGCAGTAAGCGTTCATATACGAGAAAAGACTTTACTTACCTTCGAAGAATATTTGCGGTAGGTAATGTAAGGCTGTACTGTAGGTTGCTGCGAGCAAGAGCAAGAAAGCCCGACGAACTGCGCGAAGAGGGGTCCAATCGATCCAGTGAGAATGGAACTAACGTAAAAATTACCCCGCTATCAAGGCAGCACAGCACTTGGCTTGGTCTACAATGAAGCTCACTAGGTCAGCTTGACGACTTGTATGGGGGAAGAGAACTGACGAGATTTTCAGTATAGAGGGAGGGGATCATATAAGTACAAACAATAAGCAAACAAATATGATGACTACTAACAAGTCTAATAATAACACCTATCATGGCTCCTCTCTCCCTCACGCATACTAACCAAGCAGGTACCTACATAAGCTACCTAGTAGGTGTCCGAGTATAACCTCTCCAAAGCAAGATAAGCACAAGCCAAACAGTCATCTTTCATTCTCAGTCTCGGCAGGCACGTCCCTCGCAAAATGCATCTCTTTCCTATTCATGATCACAAGAACAATACAATCCAATGGTGGGCTTCTAAAGAACAATGCCTACCTAAAGATGGCTTGAGCTCGCTATTGATTGGCCGTTCAGCCGCTAAGCGCTTGGACCAACATTCAAGCCACACTGACGCTGTAAAGTGGCAGGTGCGTACTGTCCATGTCCATACCACCACATTTTGGGAAGCTGCGCTGCTGTGCTGTCCTGTCATGACGGCACTGGAAACTTGCCAGTTTGTGGCTGATCTGCTCCTGCAACTTGCGACAAACACCAACAGCTCATGATTAGAGCTCACACCAACCATGCTAATATCGATCCTCTCCCTTGAAATTTAATTCAATTGGTTAATTCGTGTAAAAGCGACAAACGAATAGTATCTGAAGTCAAAGTCACCGATATCTCGGGAGCTACCGTACCACACCTACAATACACGTATAGCTTCACTATCGACCCTTCATATCCCCACGACGACCCCTTCAACCTCGCACAATGGCCGCAACGACAGAAAAGGCGCCGCAGCAACTTAGCGACGCCCTTGTTGCATTTTCGCTTGAAGGTCGCTTCCCCGACGATGTCTCCGTTCTCCCTCCTGTTTCCGAAACCGACCTACAACCTGCGATCCAGGCTCTGGCAGAAGCCAAGCAAGGGCTGGAGGTAATTTGATTCCGTTATAAACGAATAGCCATCAACTATGATGCTCACGACGCCCACAGGCCGAGCTCCACACCATCAACCAAGAGACAAAACAAGATGTCGATTCATGGGTACGGAATTCGAAGGCCCTGCAGGAGGACATTTTCCGCTCAAAGGCCATGGCCAATGAGATCGAACGACAATCTGAGGCTCCCGATGTCTCTGGGGAAGCTGTGGAAGATGCAGAAGAGAAGGCAGAGTTCTTGAATCGGGAAGTTCAGTATAGCCAGCAGCTTCATGGGGTGTTGCAAAGTATAAAGAGTGTTCACCAGCTCTTGAGCGAGGTGGAGGCTGCTAAGAACGAACGTCGCATTCTGGATTCCTTACGACTTCTCGAGAGTATGTCATCACGTTGTTTCGCTCGATCTATTCTAATCATTCAACAGAATCATGGGCAGCAATTGACTCCATTGGCGTCAGCAAATCTTGTCGGGTGATGAAGCTCTTAGATCTGCGAAGTTTTGAGCTCAAATCTGCTGTTCATGAGGTTTTCGACCATATTTGGAAAACATTAATTCATACCGATATTGAGACTCGCCAATTTGCTGTGTATGATGTTGTCGAGGGTAAGGATATTCGCAATATCGCGATGAACTGCTGCTAACAAGCCTTAGACGAGCAGATGAGCCTCACTGACGCTGTCATTGGTCTACAAGCTTATAGAGAGGTCGATGAGCGTATGGAGCAACTTTGGCGAAACGTAGACGCCGCAATCATATCTCCTCGCATGGATATCAGGAGCGACACTTTTCCCTCGATACAAGCAGATGGCGATATTCTGAAACTATCCGGCGAAGCATCAAGATCAGTCGATGCCCTCCTCGCTGATTTGGAAACGACATTTGGCTTTCTGGCTCGAAAACTCCCCTCGGATCTTCTGCCACCACTTGGCAACTTCATGATCGCCGACGTGATACCAAAACTTATTGGCGAGTGGTTGGAACCAGCTGTACCTTCGTCGCTAAAGGAAATGGACAACTTCCAAGCCATGATCAAAAGAGCTAAAGAATTTTGCCAATCACTCACTGAGTACGGATATACCGGTTTCGTGGATCTACAAAACTGGGTTGATAATGCCCCATCAATATGGCTAGGAAAATGTCGAGAGACCACTCTCGATTCTGTTCGATCAAAGCTACTTGGTGGAATCGGCGAGTCCAAACAGGTCGAGAAGGTTGAGAAGCAGATGGTGTCAATCGCAGAAGGTAAAGAGATTACCAAGACACCAGGAGGTGCTGGTGCAACTGCCGAAACCGCCGACTGGGGAGCCGATTGGGGCGATGCATGGGAAGAAGACAACGAGCAGGCCAAAGACCAAGACAAACCTACGGCAAAGGGTTCGGGCTCTACCAAAGCAGATGAAGATGATGGAGCCGATGCATGGGGTTGGGACGAGGAAGATACCACTGCTGGAACTGAAGACACGAAACAAGCTACTGAGAAAGACGATGAGGATGACAGTGCTGCTGCTTGGGGATGGGGTGACGAAGACACTACTCAACCAGAACCGGCCCCAGCAGCCAAGAGCAAGACTTCAGCTCAAGGGGAAACTCGGGAGCTCGTGTTGAAGGAAACTTACAGCGTTTCGTCTATGCCCGAGCCGGTTCTCGAGCTTATCTACGCCATTCTAGAAGACGGTGCTGCATTGACGAGGGACAATGTTGAATACGCACCAGTCGCAGCCACAGCGCCTGGCCTGTTTGGTTTGCCAACATTCGCCTTGGCTTTGTTTAGAGCTATCTCGCCATACTACTACTCCCTGAGCGAGGGAGGCAATATGTAAGGACGTCGACAGCCTGTTGAAGACACTACTGACTCGAACCAGGTTCTTGTACAATGATGCAATGTATTTAGCAGAGCGACTTTCTGAGTTTGCTGATGCCTGGAAGAAGCGTGAAGATTTGACACCCAGAGCCCGGAATATGCTACGACTTGACAACGACATCAAGAGCTTGCAGAGCTTCGCCAATCGCAGTTACGCCAACGAGATGAACATCCAAAAGACCATCCTTCGTGATTTCCTTGGTGGAGCTCAAAGTCTGATGCAACAAGATGAGATGGAATCTTGTGTAGAGCTGGCTACAGGTCGCATCCGTGCAATGGCTTCTATCTGGAAACCCATTCTGGCGCGTTCGGTTTGGACACAGGCTTTGGGTTCTCTGGCTGATGCTGTCGCGAATAAGCTTATCACCGACGTCCTTGAGATGTCTTCCATCGGCCAAGACGAGGCCTATAACATTGCCAAGGTCATCGCTACTGCTACAGAGCTCGATGACCTCTTCCTGCCTAGCGTTTTAACAGGTACAGCAAGTGCAGAAGATGAGGTTCCCCAAACAGCTCAGTATGCACCCAGTTGGCTTCGTCTCAAGTACTTGAGCGAGGTACTTCAAAGCAATCTTAATGAGGTGCGCTATCTGTGGTTTGAAAGCGAATTGAGTCTTTACTTTTCTGCTTCGGAGGTTATCGACCTCATCGAGGCTAGCTTTGAGGCGAACCAGAGAACCAGGGATACCATTCGGGAGATTCAGTCCAAGCCTGCTCCTGTGGCTGGACGATAAGTATGAAAACATAAAACATTTAGATATTGGTAATAGAAAGCATTTCTGTCTTTTTAGAATTAAAAGATTTAGAAGTGCAATCATGATTTGTGTCCAAACCCAAATCTGCACCACTTGAACGGCGACTACTGTAAACGAACAGGTTCGTCTTTCAACATCATCATATTATCGAATCGCAATATCCTAATGATTAATTCCAAACTTTACTCTAAACCAAAATCAAACTTAATTCCTATTCTCGAGTCCAGTTGCTTGCCGAAATCCATGTGTACTCATGACAACTTCACTTAGATTGAACTTACCCTACACCTCGACTCAACCCAAATCTGAGAATCAACATGAACAATCTCATAACAACGAGACACTTAATGACCAGTTGGATCTCACAACTACTTTGCATCGATGAGAACAATTTTGACCACCAAAGATATCATTTTCTCCTATTCCACGAGACAATACTGTCTCATACTGTATCACAATAATACACATCACAAGCAACATATATTAGAAACATCCAATGGTTTCATTCGACTTCAGCACGGAACATACTCAAAGTTCACAATAAACATATGACTTCTCATAATGACCTACCTCAGCACAACATATCACTTACCACAAGTCATGTCCGCCATTCTAATTCTCACTTTTGCTCACCTTAGTCACACGCAAGCAATACACATCGGTCGAGTCTATATCGTACCATGCTGAGCTGATTCACAGGCAACTTACAGCGAGGCAAACCCATCACAGCATAAGGCATCAACCGAGGCCTTTTCATTTGCGCAACGTCATGTTTTTGGTCGCTGTTTTCAAAGTCTTTTGTGAGGGGGTGTCTTCGTGTCGGTGCGACGATGAGGCCTGCATCGAACCGCCGAGGCACCTGCATATGTCTTGAGACAGGTCCGAGAGACCAGTCAACGTCGAATGCCGGGATGTCGCAGCAGCTGTAGGATGCTTCATCGGAGAGAAGCGGACGTGATCTCCCTTCTGACCGAATGTTGCAGACGGGTACTCACAAGGAAGAGATTGCACATTTCTATCCAGGTCCTTCCCTGTGTTCGTGCTGCTATCATGGTCTTGCGTTGTGTGTCGTGCCAACGCATTACCAACCTAACTGACCGAAACCGACAAGGTGAAAACTTTGTCCAACAGTCAGTCTCTCGTGAGATGTCGGTGATGAGCTGGAATTCATGCCAAAAATTTTCATGTTGGTTGTTGTGTGTTGGTCTCGATGAGGAGGGGCTTGTGCGTTAGATGATCCAGCAAGCATGAAATGAAACATGCTGCACAGCCATCTAGATAGTCTATGATCCATGAATAGTTTACTCGCCGCAGCCGCAAGCGATCCGCTGCCGACCGCCATCAAACAAAGCAGAGGTCGCGAGATGGTCCACGTAGCATAGATAGCATAGTATACGGTAGCGGGCATTGGGGCAGTTGGTCGAAACAGTTTCCAGAAGATATGGAGCATAAGCACCAAACAATTTCACACAGATCCCAAAGGATTCAAGGCAGAATCTCGAGAGGCTCAAAATTATGCCTGTTGGGCTAGCACGGGAATTCATAGTTGGGCCCCTAGTGAGGCCCCTTCCATCTCCCTCAGACCTCTTAGAGCATCTGGGTTTTGTCTCAGCATAAACAGATGAGATGGGGTCTGAGCTCTCTTACTCGTGGGTCTTTACTCTGTCCGGAAGTCTTCCAGAACCTCCGGTGGTGTTATACCGGACCTAGCTTCGATCAAGTGTTTTTTCGATGTTCCGGCTCCCCGTTGGAGTCGGGGATATCCATGAATATCTCTCATCCTTCCTTGAAGTCCGTTGGTAACTCGTTTGTTGTCTGAGATGGCCCCTCAAGTCATGTCATGTACGGTACTGAGCCACTACCAAAATAGATGTAAATCCGCTGTCATCCCAACGGAATTATGTACCTACAAGGTCCACCCCCGCACTAGGACCAGCCTCCCGGAACCGAATTCGCCGTTTCACATATCCCAGGTCTCCGTAGTTAAGGGGGGAACCCTACCACTCAATCTCAGCCACTCTCAATTTCTCGCTCAAGCAAACAAAGCTTTCCCTAGGGTCATGTCTCAAGAGAACTCAAAACATCGGCTGGCCCTGTTCATCGCGTGAAACGTGACCAGATGGATATGCGAGTGATGCTGTGACCCCCCTGTATTGTAAGCTTGTGGGAGATTAATTTAATGCACTGATCAGGACCTGTCGTCGTCAGACAAAGCAAGTGCCGAATCTTCATGTATAGTAGTCGTGGATTTTTCCACTCGATAGATAGGGGTTGATCTCGCGCCATCCGACAGTCCCGTACTATACTGTAGGATCAAGTGAAATCTTGTACACTACATCCGGGCTGTCACTGTAAAACAGCATCCGGGCTGCGTTGGGCTGGACTAGTGGCGGACCGTCAAAGACTTGCAAAACTAGCCTTCAGTGTTAGATGACACCGGTAGTGGCTTGATAGTTGACGTGGCATGCAAGTACAGTCAGAACCAACTATCTGTGGTGGTGAAGCTGAGTTAAGCAGTCATAAAATCCAACAACATGTGCGCGATTGCATCACAAGACAAGTAGAATGACCACGTCAAATCCTGCCGAGATATGTCGGCGATAACTCACCTGCATCTCGTTCCAAACAGACAAACAAAAGTAGCATCAGCCGACAGATTGTCGGATTGATAGTGTTTTCCCTCGCACAATGAGGTCGGTACTACCGTGAATTGTGATAAACACTCAGCTTCGCTAGGCTTGACATCGTGGCTATCCAGTCGGTCTTCGTCTGCATCACTTGGTCTCATGATAAAAAGACGGCAGGCGATAGAAGCAACTTGGTTGTCACTCCAAGCACATGCATACAAGGTCACCGCACCTTCCCGTAAGTCGAGATATCAACCACAATTTGAGGTTGCCATCTCATACGATGCGCACACGATAGCCTAGCATGCCATACCGTGGACACGGCGCCGGACACGCCCTCCGATCTTGTCTTTGTCCACGGCGCCGCGCCGTCTGCACCTCTCCAGGAACAGGCATGCGAGATGCTGGCTTCGCAAACTCCCTCACTGACCTCCCCGAACCGATATTCCACACATGTGCCAGCAAAAGTGATCAATCACCATGTAAGACAACACATGGGGCCGGCCCGAGCCAGGGCTAGCGATTTCGTACATAGCCTTTAATAAAAGACCTTATACCACTGGCTTACACATGGCAACCTCCATCATTGACTTTGCCAGCGCAACCACCTACTCGAGTTGTCCAGCAAATGAGACAAAAGGCACCACTCAGAGGGGTACCCTTGGATTGTTTTTTATCACCACAAGGGACCAAGGTTGCACTCGTCAGCCTACATACAGCATCACATTCCCAGCTGATCAGACGGCTGAGTAGCGTATATCTAATGCTGTGCCGTAGGTGCCTAGAAGGTCGTGCAGATTCGGTGAGATCGTGGTGGCTGAACGGTGCTGCGTCTCTACCTAGGTAGGGTTTCGATAATGCTAAAGGTCTGCCAGCACACGATGGATGTGATAAAATCTTGGTTTTCTGTGGGAAATGCGCAAATTATGATGTTGAAGTCTTGATACCGGTTGAAATACCATGGTATCAGATGTCAACCTTTTTGCTTCACCATGCATGCATGAACCAGCCAGTTATATTCCGGCGGTACAATGCTCTTCTCAACAGCAGCCAAGCCTGTCAGACAGTATGATTTGTGATAACATCAGATATGGCGAAAAGCCCGATAGGCAATGATACCTCGCAATGCCACTGCCAACCCTCTCTCATTGGTTCCCTGTGGCGACCTTTATGTGATGCAATATGGCTGACTGGTCATTACCGATGATGCTCTGTGGCTGTACAACGCATAACTTTTGTACGGCAACGCCAATAACGAATCCGTGTAGCTGCTGAAAAGAAGGGTTCCTGCCCAAGTCCAATGTGGGCCTGTGTAATGAAGACAATCAAACTATCCGTACCAACAGATCAAGCCCACCCACCGGTGGTTACAGACAGTAATCACAGCGCACCCCTAAAAAGGCTAACAGTCAGCAGGCAACGCCAAAAAGACGTCAAATTCGTCGCCCGCCAGGGATCTCAAGACAGGGGGTCCGTAAGAAGGATTCTAGAAGGTCGAGTCGAACGAACAGCAGGCCAACACCCTGACAACCCTAAGGATGTGAGGGAGGGGTTCTTGGTTTCTGAGGGTTCGAGACAAGGTATGCCCACCAACAGGGTGGTCTTTGAGTCATCCGTGGTGATTTATGTGTTTCAACGGTCTTGAATCTCGCCGAACGCTTAAACGCCTTGTCGCAATTGAGGATTGGCTCAACAGCTTTAAGATTCAATCTGGATGAGACGACAGCGGGTTCCTGTTGTGATGTCGTTTTGAAACCAAATTGCCAACAATCATGTTGCCAACAGCCCCACTGATTTCAGGTACTTTACGGATAGATCCCCTGGGGTCATGGCGTCTGTTGATTCAAGCCTTGAATCAGACAAGGACAAGCCTCTCAGTATTCATGCTGTTTTCACATTATCACTGTTGCATGGCTTTGTCGAAATAAGAAGCCCTCAGCATAAATATGTCACGTAACGCAGCTCATCATTGCCTGATGTTGCTACTTGCGTATCCGTACTGATTCAAGAACTCCCTGGGCATAGTTCGCCGATAGACTAGAGAAACAGTCTGTAACAAGGTGTTGATTTTAGGCTACAAGCCATCAATTCCCAACCCCGTCGATTGCTACAGACGCTAGCGAGCAACGGCGCCTTTCACGCTCAATCTAACGCTTTGATGACCTACCACGCCGTAGGACCAGTCCGCGGAATCGGATTGGTTGCAGTAATGACATGTTTGATGGCTGTATCATCCGTGAGTATTCTCTTTTCAATACCAACATTTAGGTAACTATGAAAGCTGCACGATTGCATCGTAGTTATTGAGCTGTCATGGTGATACAACACACTGCCGGTATACCTCGATATACCTCTGACTTCCCCATGACAATCGCGACAACCCCTTGCTGCACATCAATGATGTGCAGCCGCAGCTGGCCCAAGCGTTGTGGTATCAGTAAAAGCTCAAGGGGGTGTCCACTGCGAATTTGGTCGCCATCTGGCCCTCTGCATATTGTTCCTTTGGACGCAAAGGTTCCGGATGAGGTTACCGGATATTCGATCCGCTGGGCTGGGTGGCGCCGTGTCCTGTATATGGCCTGTTTATCTGATGTAGACTTCAAGCCTGTTGAGAGCAATATGATAACCGGAAGCGTCCCGTAACGTCGGCAGTGTTTCTTTCCCATCAACTTGGTCAATTCAGGGTACAGGCGTAGACCCTAGCAGGCCCCTCCTCAAGAGGAATTCACCGAGGTCATTTTGACAAAATTTAGTTAGTCAACTGTAAGCTTCATCTCGCGTAGCAAGGGCATACGAGTCGTTTCGAGTCATCAAAAGAACTCAGTGTAACGCCTATGCCCCGAGCGTTGAGAGTCCTTGTCGATGGTTGCTGAGGTCGGTAGCACTTCCAGGGTTGCGCCACAGGTATAGATGGAGAGCTCGCCTGCATGGTTATTGGAAGTTGTACAGTAGCTGGAGAAGTCCCGATGCAAGCATTGATAAGTACAGACAAAACAAGTATTGATTGCCTGATACTGCAAACATGCCCGGCGGCCTCTGCTGCGACCTTGAAAGTTATCAGTTGTAATAACCGGTGCCGGTGGTTGACATCCGAATATCTGCACCTCAATAGGAAGGCCGAGTTGATGGGTCAATCACAGATTAGCGGCTTTGATGCACGTTGTCACATCTTGACCCAATCCATATGCGGCACTGAATGCAGCGGCAGGCGCGCAATGAGCGGGCACTCCCGTGGTATCGATTCCACCGCGTGGTTTCCTATCAATCGGCGTGGGATGATTTGGCGCATTTCATCACGAGCTTCTCTGGGTGGCATTTAGAGGTGCCAGCTATGTTGAGCTAAACAGACTAATGCGGCTTTCATATTCTGCCACGAATAGTTGATTCCACCCGTGCCAGGCTCGTATGGATAAAGCCAAAAAGCTCAACTCGGGCTTCTTGATCTCGCGTTGATTGGTCTGGTAGTCCGCCTGCTGATGGTCATAGCTGTTGTGATCTTCGAATTGGCTGCAGGTTGCATAGGGTATGTCTGAGCGACATTGATGGATTCCCACCAAACGACCCTTGACACCTTGCAGTAGGTTTGATCAATGGTACCTTTGAGAGATAAATGTTGCGCGCCTCACGAGAATAATTGGACTCAGAGACTCGAAAGACTGACAATTTCGCATACTGTACGTTGTTTACAATGGTGGGCTTCGATACCACAGTAGGTGGATGCGAGCCAATACAACAGGCCTTGAGCTGTGCCACCTCTCGCTGGCATACGTAGTAGCATCACATAGGTAGCCTGCAGAACATCAGGTGCCCAGCCGCAATGACGCGATGAAATGCACGGTAAGATTGAGCATCATTTTGTGCCTTGCACCGATAGAGCAAGGTGATTGTGACGCAGTCACTGCAGTGGCAGAACCGGCCGAGAGTATTCAAGGTCTCGACACAGAAGCTTATAGCATACCATAGATGCTTGGCTTGATGTGGTTGGTTGTCATCCCACAAAGGGGTTAATGCCTTCGACGTGCTGCTTAAGGAAGCGCACGTGGATGTAGGCCATAGAACAGTGGAAATTGAGGGCGTGTCGCAGAAGTCTTGGAACGGAATAACCGGCATTATTTTTGCAGTGTAAGAATACGGCGCACTTGAACCACTCGTAAACTGGCCGTGCCAACGCCCAGAAAGGTATAATACAGCGGACAGGACAACCGCTTAGCAGGCCTTGGCCTTGGCATTTGCTACGTTATCTGTAGCCGTGGGTAATTATAACACGAGAGCAACGATAATGCTAAAGCGAGCTGAATACGGGATTCATGTCGGTTGCAGAATAGCTGAGAAAATTTCATAGAAACAAATCGAACGACCGAGCCATAGCTTCAAAGAGACATCGTATCCCTCAAAGGACGAAAGGACGCAAGGACCTCTGTTGGGTAGCATTGCAAAAAGAAGTTTCAGTCATAACCGAAAAGCCCGAAACGCTCCCCCTCATTTGATTTGGAGACGACATGCAAGTCGAGGGCCATAGACAGCTGCTGTGCTACCGCCGGATCGAGTTATGAGCTTTGTTTTCATGATAGGAACGGGTCAATGCAACATATCTGATGCTGAACTGGTGGAACATGGCTCAATCTGCAATCAAACAGCCGCGTCAGGAGATCAATTCCATCAGTCTCAGTCATAATTCCAGCTTCCCATCACAAATACGGCAACAAATGAGCTTGCCCATGGGTGCTCATGCACGTCTGGAAGTTTCAACGTTTGTGGTCCGTAATTGAACCCGCTTGCACCCCCGCGTCGTTCAATGTCACTATTCGAGCCACGAGATTCCCCTACGTCACCCGGCAATCGCGTCATATCACCTTTCCGGCCGTCCTTATTTTCCCGGTATTGCTGAAAAAAGACGGCGGCGGAATTTGTGAGACTGAGAATCATGCAGAATATGCAGTCTTCCAATTCTGCGATGAACAAGCCATAACTGAGCGAATAAATGACCAATGGATAACCAGACATGCTGATCATAAGGACAATCCGCTGGCCGGTCGAACGCTGACACATAGGCAAGGCTGACCGATGCTGCAAGTCGTCTCCCGAGACACAATAATTCAGTCTTTTCAAGGGGCTCAGGGCTCAAGTCGCTGCTAGCAAATAACGGCCCCATGTCTCATAATCAATGCCCCTTAAGATCCCTTAGGGGCCGGGCATCCGCAATCATAGATCCCGTAACCGATTGGCCAGAACAGCGAGAGGCGACGTCATTACGCTTCCCCACGCAACGAAGCGAGCATTTAACGAATCAATAACGAATCACAACTCGACTGGCGGCTATGGCTGGCCCAGCACACTGGTGCCGTTTTGGCACCCATTCTCCTCAAGCGACTCGAGATGTGGGAGCCGCCCGAGAGTGCCCTATCACCGACCCAGATAGCAATATGTACTGGCACACCGCATGTGATATTATGGCATTGCCATGGCTTTCAACGTTGGCCCTTTGTCGCTTGGATCCAGCTGGGATGGGTACTGTAGCTCGTGACCAGAAAAAAAAAAAATCATGTTTGGCTGGCAAGAAATGTCGGTGTATGTGCCTTTTAAAATGAGATACCGGTCGTGGTTCGTTGTTCTAGAACCCCGCTTTGAGTTCCAAGACTCAAGTAGGGTTTCTTGATAACAAACCCGAAGTAAGATTTTGGTTAATTGGCCACTCTGGCCAGGTCAAACAGGGAGGTTTGCGGGCATTTGCCTCTCTTTTGACGGATTGAACGTAAACAGAAGTAACATGACAAAATCGAGCACCAAACACGCCTGGCAAGGCTGTAGACCGTTTGCTGTGTGCTCTTCACAACAAAGCGGGGGATGGCGTCCGTCAAAGATGGATAAGCCGACAGTCAGGTACGGACAGCATACATTCTCCGTAAACTACGGCCGAGATAGCTGAACATTCCCCACAGCGACGTTGTCCGCAGCAAGCATACTGTAGCTTACTATAGACACGCCCCATGCAAGTTCCAAGCTTGTGGAGCGCTCGCGTTCCCCTGTCTGGAGCTTGGGGGCCCTGACCTAAAAATTGGCGGGAGTCGGCGCCAAAGGATCGACGAGATGATGATCTCATTCCGCTGTTGGTCGTCCAGGCGTTTGTTTCAAGATGTCTTTTGCCCAGCATGAGCAAATTGCCAAATCATATGGCGAGCTGGCAGGGTGTCCTACAGAACTGGGCGGAATGCATGTTGAGTCCAGGAACTGGCATTCTGGGGCAATCAGCCTCTCACATCCCAGACTGTTCATCTTCACAGCCCATGACGCTCTGTAACCTATCTCCTGGGTCTAAGTTTCCTTTGGCTTATCCCCATAGGGTATTTTCACCAGCAACTGACGGGCGGTTGATCCGTCTGGTATCGCGTGTCTGGGCATTTTTAGGAGTCATTGACTACGCCGCTCTTTGATTGTAACATTAACAAGAAGAGACTATAGAGCCATGGAAGTAAGAGGAGCCGATAGCTGAAGGCAATAAAGAACAAGGTTATCGTCAACGATGCGATGCCATCGTCAATGAGCGGCACTTTCATGTGTTTCATAACTAAAATCGGCAAAGGCAATAATGCCACGTCACCTTGATGATAGGTCTGTTGGTGAGAATGATAGACATCGTAGGCGGATTCGAGTAACCTCGGGATTCTTGGGACGACCCTGCAAAGAGGGTGACCCAAAATCGTGTTTGGATTCACCGTCCTGCATGCCCTATCGAGTCAACCCTGGCCCCCCTTAACCGAGTATCTGGGTACTCGTCTACCGTGGCTGTGTGGCAATCTGCACTCTGGCACTAGAGAAGAATTGAGACCTGACAAACCATGCAGCCTTGCCATAGCCCAGCCGCACGTAGGCGAAAGTAAGTAATCTGGCGGTCACTTTGGGGAGCAGGATGTGCCAGCCTCTAGCGAGGGTAGGGCAGGGTTAACATCGACGGCTTCTCGGGGAATGCTGAGTAGAACGTCCCGGTGCTGGTGAGGGTGGATACGTTGAATAAGGCGAAGGCCCTAAGCTGAAGAGTACGAGGAACCGCGCGGGCGCTGGGATTTGGTTGACATTTGGCTTGGCTCTGGGCAAAGTTAGCGATCTGTACCACAGCGAGTTGCCCGCTTGCTTACCTGACTTGGGTTACCTGTTGACTCTGAGATTGAACAAAGGATGATGGATGACAGGAGATGAAAGGGCATACACCGTATGACACTGTATAGAACTTAACGGCGCTCTGGCGCGGTGGATACCGTGCAACCCTTGATGGATGAGATTATCTCCATCAACTTAAAAAGAAGCGATGCGATGCTGACATGATCATTGGCAAGGAGGATTGAGATGCTAGGAAGAAGCCGATAGCGCGGTATGGCTGTGCTCAGCAGTGAGGTCTAATTCTAGATGCTGAGGCTGGTAATTTTAGCGGAAGGTTTGAATCTAGTAACGGCCGGCAAGCACTTTCCATGCCAAGCAAAGTACAACCAACAGGCAGGTACGATGTAATAGAGTTTTGGAATCCTAAAATCTGAGGCAGTCGCGAAATCAGATTACATTGATCCCGATCACATGAACTCACAAGGAAGCAAGGAATCCAATTCTGAGACTTCAATGTCGGCTATTGAGTCGATCTAAATCTTTATTGACCACGTTTCAAATCTTTCGGTTCGTGACAGTGGCTCCTTTCAAGGGGCCAATTTCCCTCCGCTCGGGTCAGGCTGGGTTGACTGGGGACTGGAGTCAAAATGGACATTGGCGCTCCACACATCATGTCAGACTGAGGTCATGGCATTGAGGAGGCTCAAATGCTTGGTTGCTGCGCTGCACGCACTATGGACGCTCTGCTCTGCTCGCAATGCGGAGTTGAACACGCCGTCTTAGAGGCTCACCAGCCCCTAATGCAACAATGCAAATCCTCGGGCACTTTTGCTCTTGTGTTTGCGCCATAGTTGAACAGAGATGAGACTTTGCATGTGGCTTTCATGTGGCCTGTAAAGTTAAATCGCTGGCATACAGATTGAGTCATCGCGTACGTACGCTGCGCGACACAAGTACCAGGTTTACATCTGCCAGCAGGCAACAGAAGACAGACTGTGGCGATTGATTGGTAGCCCTGCTGCTCTGACCGACACCGGGCACATGGTTAGCCATGTGCTGAAGCGAGAGACGGAGGTACATACGAAGACACCAAAGTCAAGGCGTGCAGACGAGTACCGCAGTGTATCAGCGGGCGTTGGAAATCGTTCGTTCCCCTGTCGTGGAATTGTTCTTTCTTCTGCCACTATTCAAATCTGAATAGCAACGGGTTGCGGTTCCGGCCACTATCGACGGAACAGTTACTATCAATGACTCCTTGAACCGGAATAGTCTGCTCACCGGCTCGCAAATCATCCTAAGATTGCTAGGCTTGGCCCGACAGGTCACTAGCCAAACTTGTCCTCTCTTGTTTTTTTGTCCACTTACATACTGGGGCCAAGTAAGCTGGAGAACCACTTGTTGCCATCAATGTTCTTTGACTCTACTTTTTTTCTCCCTGTTAAGTCCCCTCGTGACCATTTTCAAAGGGGTCTTAAACAACCAGGGACAAACAGAAATGCTGGCCTGTGCCAAGAAGGAAAAAACGAGCCGACAAAGACACAACAATAATACGAAACTGTCAAACAACAAACAAATAATCAACCTAGGTTGCTTGGTTGAGGGTGAGACCTGTCACCAAGCTTGTTTGTTAGGCCAAGAGTCAAAGTTTAAAATAAAAAAAAAGTGAATGGGAAAAAATAGCCCAACCCCAACCCATACCATAGACTTTTTTACCACCCTGCCCCTCACCCTGGCCGTATCCGGTCTGGACTCACAGATTCGTCGTATCGTGATCATTGATTGCTCGATCGTTGTCGTCTTCGAAAGGGAACTTGTTTGCGCTGGTAAAACTTTACAGCGATGCATGTCACGATGCCAAGGAGGTGAGACGGCGTCAACATGATTGCATCGTCATTCTTAGCGGGGTGCTCATCATCAAACAATTGCATTACACGAACCGGACTCATTGCGCATGTCTATCAGAGATAATCAGACTATCTTGCACGTTAATCTATCGTCTTCATCTCCTGGTCAGACAATTCTGTTAGTCAGGAACGGAGGATTTGCATCTTGGATTGTTATGGCATGACCGAGAAATTGGATTTGCGCCGGCGCGTTGTCTCGCTCTAACTGATCAGCCTGCAAACAAAGAGGTGTGCAGCTCAGACCTCTCGGATCCGGCGGCGCTCATCTCCATCTCTCTTGCCCGCTGGCTCTCCCTTGGCACGATACCCTGGATCAGCATGACTCTTTCATGCGCTGGAACATACTTTACTGAAGATGGAGGATATTGCAAACCATGCGGTGGATGCATATCCTGGAGTAAAGACCACAACCTTTTTGAGTTGCCGACGCATCGCATGAAGCATCAACAACAACGACGAAAACGCAATCGCCAGCATGATGATTTATGATGATGGTATTAATGGTGTGTCCCCACTCTGGTTGGATGGCCGTCAGCCCAAAGGTCGAGCAAGTTGTTGTAATACGGCGCACTGCCGCTCTCCGAATAGACGAAGAGTGAGCTAGTGGAGCAGTTAATTTTTCTGTCAGCCTTCATAAATTGGGCCTGGAGAGGAAAGAAAAAGGGGGGGCAGAAGGTAAAGTGAAAGAAAACGGTGTGAGCCACACTATCCCATCCTTGATCCATGGCGTCCATGTAGGGCGCATCCCCCCAAGCACACAGTACAGAACAACCACAAAGCGCCTCAGTCCTTACAAAGGAACAACCCAAGCCCACTGCCGAGCGCTAACGAGAGTTAGGCACACTAAAGTTACAGCACAACGGTTCCCGGAATTCCACGTTGGCACCTATTGTCAAATCAGCAGGGGGCAGAAGGATGTCAGAGAGGAGAGTAGGATTGAGTCCAAGATCCATCGTTATTTTGCTACGTTCCGGCTCCCCATATTGGATACACAACAACAGAAGGTATCTTTCTAATACTCACAAGCATAGGCATGCTCTGGTCGTTTCTTAGAATTTCCTTCCTCTAACTCACACCGCCGAGTTTCGACTCTCCACCTATACTCATCAATCTCGTTCCCTTCCCTTCACATCTCGCCCTTCCGATCTCTTGCCTAGACCAGAGGCGAAGGAAGACAGGGTAAGCTAACCAAAGGCAAGCAAGCAATCAAGCAAGCTCTGCTCTGCTATGTTACTCAACCTATCCCTGGCACATTGACGATTGCTCTAGGTTGACATCTTGGCCTATGCTATGTTTTTGAGTCTAGTTCTGTCTTCAGTTTCCGTGTAACCGTCTTGTCCATCAACTGGTATGGCTGTTACCCCCTTTCTCACAGCCCTTATTTTCCAATTGCTTGGTGAGTTGGCCCGTCCGCCCTGTTCTGAACGGGTGAGGAGGTTCACCGTATCTGTCTGTGTATATCACAATAGAATGGCGTGGTATGTCGGTCAATCTCTTACTCGAGACATTGACCTGTAACGACATTAGTTTTTGGTCATGTGCACCTTTGGTACATGGAAAACAGCTGGCTAGGCCTCGGAAGATTTCATCAGAGTTGATGTTGAGTTAATGTGGTGCATTAGACCGGTATTGGGTTCCCTTGCAAAACTCTACTAATCAACCCAACTCTGTTTACGTCTCTCCCTTGTATCGCATGTATCAACCAAGTCTGAGCGAGTCTTGGTCCTCAACACCACCTAGGAATTGGACTGCGTCTGCATAAGGAGGACATGCATTTGCTTTCGCACACGGTCAGGGCCCAACTATTCGCCTCCCCCTTGACCTTGACCATGGAAACCCCACTCTATCAAGTTGCAACGGACGAAAATCATACACCCCTCCCCCTTGTCACCTCCCCCAGTGTCTCCAGTATCCACCCCGGTCTGCCTGTCGTCCACAGTAAAATTTGTGAGGGTAAGGAAAAAATAATTAGAAAAAAGGGCTGCCGGTACGTACCCTAGTCTCGAAGTTGCTGGCAGTTCTCAGCCTGTGAGTGCAGTGTAGCACAGCAGTACAACCCCCAGTCTGTCGAATCCCAGTCAGATCAATATCAATCAATCAATCAATGCCTAGCTTGAGTGGTCATCCTCATCACCCTATTCTGGCCTATCCTATCCTATCCGTACCCTCGTTCAGGTTTCCTCCTGACTTGAGAATGACAGCGGATCAGAGTTAAGAAAAGTGAGGTGTAGATAGAGGTGTATGTAGTAGTCCATGGTAGTACAGCACTGTACATCTGTTACAGGGACAAGCACGGGCACAGGCATAGGCACTGACTGAGACCTTAGTGGGCTGTTAGGACTAAGGCTTAGTGAAGCTCACACAGACGCTCGACCGGCTTGACTCGACTCAACTCGACGTAACACAGAGATGGAAGCCTGTCAGGGACTTAGACTACAGTGCTGGACAGGACAGGCATTGCACTGGTTGGGCTGGGCTGAGCTGTACTGACACAGGAAGATCAGCTCGTGTCAAGTGTCAAGTAGAGACGCTCCAAATGAAGAAAAAAAAAAACACACTCTCTACTCTCTTGGCTGGGCTGCCCCCTCCTCGCCATAATTTCCCGGGTCCCAGGACAGCCCAAGAATCCGAGCCCAAGTGCCCAGCACCAGCCAGCATCCATCAATAGGTACGAGCACCAAGTACGAGCACCAGCCCAGCACCAGCACCAGCGCCAGCACACTGCAGCGCCGCATAACTACAAGACTCTTCTTCTGCCCACGTCTTTTTTTCTGCCTCTAGCTCTCTTGACGTTAGCTTTTTTTTCTTTTCTTCTCTTTATCATACAAAGTCTCGCCCGCTCCAACACGCGCCAAAAAGTACGCCATCATACTTTGGGCCTTTTCTTCCTCCCTTGCAAGTCTACCACGAGGAAATTGCCTTTTTTTCTCACATCCTCTATCTTTTTTTTTTTAAACCTTCTGGTTACTATCCTCGACTACCACCGCCTCAAGTTACTTATTACTACTGGGACTCCCCCCCTTTCCGTCCCAACTATCTTTTCTACCCCTCCCGCTCCACCACCAACTTTCCCATTGACAACCAAACCTACTACTACTACCTCTTCGCCTTTCTCACTTCTTGTCTGCCATAACAATCTGCTTTTTCAAAGAAACCTTTTTCACCCTCTGGACGACACGGTCGAATACTCTTCTTGTTTAACGCTACTCAGATTGATCCATTGCATACTCGAATAGAAAGTGCATCCCAATTGCATTTCGCCGACCAACTTGCGACAGCCTGCGCCTTCCACTACTGTCGCGTTTGCCTTGACTTGACGTTTGGGTGACTCAGCCATCACGACCTCGAACCTCGACTTTGTTGCACTTTCAACCCAGAGAACCCGCGGCTTCTCGGAATTGACATTGATCGCTATTCGATTTGCGCCTCATTGATTTGTTCTCGGCAAATTTCACGTTGAATCGACATTTTCGGTTACATCACATCGAAACAAGGACCCAGCGCAGGACGTTTGGTGTTGACTTTACATACCTACATTACCCACGCCATCGAAGAACGTGTCTGTAGCTTGAGCTACCCCAACCTTGTGGTTCTCGACGAACTCATTCATTTCATCACCTGGACCAGTAGCTCTGCGCTGTGCTGCAGCTCTCTGCCTGTCAACGAGGAACGCCCTGTTTTTGCTTGATCCAGCGACCCCAAGGCCCCCCCCCAAAAGGAGCCACCTGCATATCCCGCCCTCTGCCAGCTCACCACGCTGCTGCGAACTTGGCACATCATCACGCCTCGATCGGCCTTTTCTTGTCAGGACCTACCTAGTCATCCGCCTGTTGCGAGACCTCACAGCCCTTGTGCGGTCCACCCAGTAACACCTCCAGGCTACCTCGGTCGTCCCTGCATCTGCATTCATTACGTGCGGTCGACACTGCCCTGGACCTTCGACATCCTACCTGGCACTGGCTGCACCCCAGGTTGACAGCTACTCCACGAGGGATCGGCTTCCGCAGCCTCTTCCCCGCAATTCGCGTGTCTCATCGTTACACCCAGGCCAGACGTTCCACCATGGCTCCCCATTCTGACTGAGCTTTTATATACGTCGATGCAACCTTCGAATGCTACTCGTCTCGCCCTTATAGTGTAATCACCACTCAGCACGACCATGTCTTTCAACTTTGACTCTGATTCAAAATCAACATTAACAACTCACAACTTATCCGAAATGTCCTCATTAACACGTTCTCAACTCGGTCGGGTCCAGACATCCTTTCCGTCACAAACACAACCAGTTCCTATCCCCATGTCAGCTATAAGTGCTTCATCAGGAACCTCAAACTCACAACAAGGTTCACCAATCATGTCTCCCGACACCGCCGTTCTAACCACATACTCCTCTGTCCAGCCCTCTCCTGAGCCAATGCGAGGTCGAGAGGAGGAGACCTTCCCCTCTAGCTTTCAGTTGCCTGAGTCTGTGCTCTCCCGGAAGACAAGCACAAACTCACTTGGGTACAATGCCATGTCGGAAGTGGCCAACAATAACAGCAAGGGAGGCCTCATCCGTCGATTCTCTAACCGAGCCCAACGCTTTGCAGGCAGAAGGAGACCATCTTCAGGTGCCCCTGCCAGCCGCGATGGGAGTGTCGGTCCTAGCATCCTCAGACGTCGAAGTGATAGCAACGCTACAGCACCCCAGGAGAACAGCGCTCTGACAGACACAGACGAGGAGCCCGAGTATGCCGACGACTCTATTTCTATGGTTTGCCTTGACGGCGCTACTTATACATCATCCGCCAACAGCACACATGGTTCAATCAGTGGAAGTGCTGGAGCTATGGCTGGCCCAGTGCTCCCAGCTGAGCTACGCAATGGATGCCCGGTAAGAAAGGTGTCGAAGAAGAGCCGACCCAAGAGGATCAGTCTTGTCTATGAGACCGAATCCAACAAACTTTCTTGGGACCCCACTCGTCCCCAAAAGTCTCTTCACGTCGATGAGATCAGGGAAATCCGAACAGGGACTGATATCCAACAATACATCCACGATTACGGACTTTCCGACCAGATTGATTTCTACTTCCCTATCTGGTTTACTATTATCTACAATGTCCCTGAAAGCTCCAAGACGAGATTCCTACACATTGTCACCGACAACCCTACCACCCTATCACTATGGACGACATTCTTGGACGCCATGTTAAGGTATCGACAAGAACTCATGACATCGTTGATGGCATTCAACGATCGCGCTGTTGCCCAGTACTGGCAGACCGAAATGGCCAAGGAGTTTGGCGACCAGGTCCGAAGTCCCGAGCAGGAGGAGATGAACATCGCTGGTGTAAAGCGAGTTTGCCAGAACCTTCACATTTACAGCTCACAAGTAACCCTCGAAGTTAACTTTCACCTATCCGATTCTCGACGTCGACAAAAGCTCAACTTTAGAGAGTTCAAGGACTTTGTCCGCCGCATGAAGCAACGCAACGACGTGCAACGAATTATCCGAAGCTTTGCTGCGAACCCCGAGTTTGGTCTTACTCTGTCCGAGTTTCTTACTTTTCTGCGCGATGTCCAGGGTGAGGATGTTGATTCTTGCCGTACTGTTTGGGAGAAGCTCTTTTCTCGGTTCTGCCGCCAATACCGAAGTGACGAGATCGACCTTCCCGACAACACCGAGATTATGACCGAAGCCGCCTTTGTTGGCTTCTTGACATCAGAGGACAACGACGTGATTCAGCCCGAACCTCAGAACATCGTTTTGGACCGTCCAATGAACGAGTACTACATTTCTAGCTCTCACAACACCTACCTTCTCGGTCGTCAAGTCGCTGGTCAGTCTAGCGTTGAGGGTTACATTTCGGCCCTTGTTCGGGGATGCCGATGTGTCGAGGTCGATTGCTGGGATGGATACAACGGCCAGCCCGAGGTCAACCACGGTCGTACCATGACAACCTCGATCAGCTTCAAGGAGGTCATGACGACTATCAACAAGTACGCTTTCGTCAAGTCCAAGTTCCCTCTCTGGATTTCTCTCGAGGTTCACTGCAGCCCAGCTCAGCAGGCTACCATGGTAGAGATCATCAAGGAGTGCTTCGGTTCAAGACTGGTCACAGAGACTCTGGAGGCTTTCCCCGACAAGCTTCCTACCCCATCTGAGCTTATGGAGCGCGTTCTCATCAAGGTCAAGAAGCCCCAAATCAAGGAGGAGCCCGTTGCTGCTGGCAATGACTTCCGCGGCCGACGCCGAGGCAACAGCCTCAACTCGCCTATGATGCGACCTTCTGTCCCTGATGGCACTCCTCTGATGCCTTCTCAGTCTCTCCCCCAAAGTCCCATGCTTACTCCTAGCCACTCATCTCGAAGATTGGTCAGCAAGACTCGAGTCAACACTATCACTGAGGGCCAGGTCCAGGACATGCTGAGCAGCAGCACCAGCGACAACGAGAGTGCTTGTGAGCAGCCAGTCAAGAAGGCCCCCAACAAGACCGTCAAGGTTCTTGGTGACCTCGGTGTTTACTGTGCTGGTGTCAAGTTCTCTGGCTTTGACACTGTCGATGCGAAGCAGTACAACCACATCTTCTCTTTCATGGAATCGAGCTTTGCCAAGCACTCTCGCGCCAAGGAGCAGAAGATGGCTCTCGACATCCACAACATGCGCTACATGATGCGAGTCTACCCCGATCGAACTCGAATTACCTCCAACAACTTCGATCCTCTTATTTACTGGCGCCGCGGTGTTCAGATGGCCGCTCTTAATTGGCAGACCTTTGACCTTGGAATGCAGCTCAACCGTGCCATGTTCGACGGTGGCAAAGACTCTTCCGGCTACGTTCTCAAGCCCGCCGAACTCCGAGACATCCAGGTCCTCCCTTATAACTCCGACATTGCCGAGGGCAAGAAGGAGCGTAGCGTTGTCTCTTTCAGCATTGATGTCATCTCTGCCCAGCAGCTTATGCGACCCGCCAACCTTCCCGCGAACAAGTCCATGGACCCCTACGTTGAGGTGGAGATCTTCCATGCTAACGACAAGCGCGACAAGAAGGAGGCCGACTCCAACCTGGTCATGGAGCATGACTCACCCCTCAAGGTTCAGACCGAGGTCGTCCGCGAGAACGGCTTCAACCCCATGTTCGACAAGCAGTTCAAGTTCAAGGTTACCACCAAGCACCCTGACCTGATCTTTGTTCGCTGGTCTGTCAAGCTCTCCAACGACGGCGAGAGCTACAACGAGCGCCCGGCCGTCGCTACCTACACCGCTAAACTTACCAACCTCAAGCAGGGTTACCGCACCCTGCCTCTGCTCAATCACGCTGGCGACCAGTATCTTTTCTCCAAGCTCTTCTGCAAGATTAAGGTTGACTCGGTCGAAAAAATATTGCTTGATGCCCCTCGCCGCACCCAAGACGGAAACAAACTCAACCGCCTCGGTGGCAAGGTCTTTAGCCGCATCAACACCAGCCCTAAAAGTACTATCGAAAAGTCTAGCTCCGAGAAGACGAGCTTTGACAGCTATTGATTTCCGACTGAGTAATATTCATCTCATCTGTACGAACATCTCTTCAACCTTCTTGGATATAATTTTATCATTTCATTTCTCGATTCCATCGATACCGAGCTCGACGAAGCTGGATCTGGACATTACTCGGGTCTCTATCGACAAGGATCTACGGCACCGGACCTCCACATCATCCTCTTATGTGGTCACACTTCTTTTTTCCATGATCCCAGGAGGATCCTGGCGCGACACGCGATGGGACTGAAGGGATCTGTGATTGACGATGGTTGGAACCGGCGCCCTTTGTCTTACTTTCTTACTACTTCAAGAATGGGTTGAAGCATCTGAATAACCCTTAAGGTACCATTTGGTACACAACGATTTCCTTTGTTGAAAACATGGCGCATGAAAAAAAACACTTAAAGAAGGACAAATACCCCCTTGAGCGTGGATGGTGTTGGTCATTATTGGGATTCTATGTTTATACTATTACCGCGGCATGGTAGCCGCCTCAACGGATCAGGACAGGAACGGGAATGAAAAAAAGGAGTTTGCATACACCACGCTTGGCCGTGATTTGGGAGCGTCAGGAACTAGCATTGCACTGGGAAACCGGATTCACGTATTATAGATCGGCACAAGGCAGGGGAGACCAAACACTTGGGAATCATCACTATTCTGCTGAAAGCATCTTATTCCTGGCCCACGTCTCATCTCTTTGACTCTTATAAATCTATATTTGATGTCATCCTTGGTGTCATTAGAGATGACGTCTCAAGCTAAGAGTGGTTGCTAACAGCAAAATATGGGTGTGAGGCCTCTGAGATGGGACAACGGGATCGGCAAAGGGAAATCATGATATACTGTACACATACTGGTGGCTCGCGCCAACCAAACAACTGGGCCGCCCCCGCAAAATGGGGACAATTGATAGATATTAGGGGGTTTAACAGAAGGGAGATAATGAGAAATGAATCATTCTTCAAACTATATGAACATCTGCTGTGACGTGACTCGTATGCCTGATTAGTTCGTCTATATAGCTTCGTCTCATACCCCTGTTTCACGACTCGAAGATCTATGAACTAACCTCCACAACCAAGACTGACACTATCCCCTATGACGAAGTGCTCTTCATCTCATCTTGACTAACGTTAGCGACGTTGGGATTGTTCATTCCACCTTCGTCTTGTCTTCCCCGCAGGGTCCCCCCCTTCCCAGGCCCGATCTACACGATCGTCATTATAGGGGGGTGTATTCTTGAAAAGAGAGAGGGTTGTACTGTACAAGGGGGGTTGTTTTTTCGTATGGAATGAGGCCATCCAGATATCTGGATTGGTTGTAAGCATGTTGTTTTTGATGTTGGGTTTGTCAGCGGTTAGCCCTGTAGTAGCATTTACCCCACTGTGATGGCGTTGAAGATCTTGGCATATCACCATGTCGTTTAAACCACTTCGAAACGACGATTTGAACGACAAAACGATGTCATCAGAAATTAGCGAGTTGGTCTGGGACCAGATTCCTAACGCCCTTGTCTGTCATACATCCCTTGATTTCGCTAGGGAGGTACTGCCTATCCCTATCCTGAACCACTCTCTGCGGGTTTATCTGCTGGCTCGGTTCATCGCCAAGAAGGAGGACTCTCCCTTTTTGTCTGATGAGAAGATCCCGCTACTATTCGCAGCGTGTGTCCTTCATGATATTGCCCTAGGAAGTTCAACCGACGCCGACGAGCGCTTCGAGATCGTCTCTGCTGATATTGCGAAACATCATCTTTCCAAGGTCAGCTACGGGGAAAAAGAAGGACATCAAGTCTGGACGGCTATCGCACTACATACATCTCCAGGGATAGCAGAGCGCATCGACCCGTTTTCTCGTCTACTTCGACTCGGTGTCCGAGCTGACTGTGGGACGGACGAATACCGACGCAGCGTTGGAGTAGACGAATACTGCAAGGAGATAGAAGCGCTTCTGCCGAGGCTAGACATCGAAAAGGTCCTAGGTGACGCCGTGGTTAAGCAGGCCAAGACGATCCCACATGTGGACAGTCTCACTTGGCCCAATGACGACAAATTTCCATCTGCAAGTTGGCCTGGTATCCTGCTGCGCGCACACGCCGAGAACCCAAACCACGAGGGAGTAAACCCAGCGTTCTGAATGCAAGGAAGCCCGACGCAGAATACCCTGGGCTAGCAGTTGTCAAGCTAAGATTGGCGGTGAAACCCCCCGCGAGAGTGCAACATTGACCGGTAAGCGATGATCAAGGGGTGTTTGGTGTAGATCGTGTAGACGTGGACGATCTCCAGTCGGCAGTTGGCATGAATCACACGAGTCACGCTTGGCGAGCAACAGTAGATGTACACCCTTGGAAGCAGATAGTTAGGAACGTGAAGAATATTAGATATATCAGATTCGTACACATCATCCCCCAAGTTAGATTGCAATAGGCTCAGGAATTATAAACATAAATTGTACCAACAAGAATATAAAGATATCGAACCAGAAAATAGAAAGAATACCCGGGACAGAAAACTCCTCATCTCATGACAAGAAACGTTAGACACATCGAGGAAAATCGTTTATTTTCATTCGCTTTGCAGAACATAACCCCCACCTTTTCAGTCGACGCCTTCGTCCTGGAACTTGGGTGTCCCTGAGCGGCTAACATTGCTAGGCGTTCTGCTGAGGCTGCTTGTCGAGCTTCCTTTGCGAAGCATACCGCTTGCACCTCCACGACCCCAGTTTCCGTTCGTAACGACCTCGAGAGCGCGGGCTTCAGCGTCGTCACGATGTTGGGAGTTGGATGTGAAGCTTGGACTTAGCTTTCCATTTTCTGCTCCATCAGGGTTATTGGCGTCGAGGAAACCGTCATCATCACTGTCCAGGTCTGCTAGCTCATCCTCTACTGTTCGTCCACGAGGGCTGAGGCGCTTCATAGGTACGTTTTGTGTTGCATCGGCATAAAGGTTGGGATCTCGGCCAAGAACTCGATCAGCTTTGCTCATAGACTTGGGGCCTGCGAGTTTTGGACCAGGAGAGTAATGTTTTCCTGCGCCTGTAGGCCGCTCGGCGATATCGGGGATGTCATCTGGTGATCCCCAGCCAGCATTGACCTCGCGGGCTCGTTGTTGTTCTCGCTCAGCTGCAAGTCTATCACGAGCCTCGAGCCACTTGTCGCTTGCTTCCCATGTCCAACCATCTCCTGTAGTGTTGGAGACAGGGAAGAACCATAGTGCAGGGGTGGGGCCAAAGAGATGAAGCAGGTTGCGTTTCCAGCCAAGATCAAAGACGTTGGGAAGCTTCTCGGAATCTTGTTCGTCGAGGTATTCCTCGTACCGTCTTTGTCGCTGTTCGCGCTCCCGCTGGGCATACGACATTTGAACAGGATGAGAGCCGTCAGGGGGGTATGACCGGGGCATCTCTCGTCGCTCCTCGCCTTCTTCAGGACGTGTGATACCAGGTAGAGCATTTGCGTGGAAGTCGACAAATTGGCGAGCAGCCTCTGGCACATCGTTGGCAGGGTTGTGAGCAGAGTTGTATGTCTTGCGCAGTGGCGAAAGGTATCGTGTCTTTTCGAGGCACTCGATCGTAGTCTGTCCGCATCGAGCCAAATGAATATGCCACGATGTAAAAGCACCAACCACAAGTCCAATAATCCCGCTGATGACACTCAGCATAATAAAATTAACAGGCAGGAAAGTATCGATGTATTCCTGGTCGTTTAGCGCCTCGTACCAGACCCAGCATGCACTAACGGCGAAGGACCAGAAGCAGAACAGAGACGTATAAATGAGGAAGAGGAGGAAGGCCTTGTGGTTGCGCAATCCGATACATGTCGCCAGCCAAGGGCAGTGGTGGTCCATTTTCAGAACGCATCGTCGGCATGTCGAGCAGTGATGAGCGCGATCAGGCTTACGAGCCTGACACTTCTTGCAGAATCGAAACTCGCCGTTACTCTTGACTGTGAATGAAGTGCCCTGGGGAGTGTTTTGTGTCGGTAGAAGGCCATAGCCCATATCATTCGTCGTCGAACCGGGAGGTGTAAAGACCGCGGTAGTGTAGCACCAGTTGAGCATGAGATAGAGTGCAACGCCTATTGTCGAAGACCCCGTACCTGTAAAGCCGTTAGACAAAACGCTTTGAAGCAGCTTGATGATTAGAACATACCTATCCAAGAGCTCTTCGTGCTAACGCTACCGATACTGACAACCACCCATACAGCCCATGATGTTAAGCCGTATACAAACGCCAGGGGAAAGTAAGTCGCAAATGTACAACAGCAACGCTCGGCCTTGCGCGCCCACCTACGAGCCGACGCCATTGCGCTCGCTTGTGTCGTGATCTTTGTAATATTGGGACCAATTTCAGCTATTTACGTGCTGATCTCTCGTTCGATAATTGATCAACTTTTTATTCGAAACGTCTCGTCATATCATTATTCGACCGTAGCGAACACAGGGGTATATATCGTCTAGTCGATCTTGGAGATGAAGCCGTTGTCGATAGCGGATCGAATACCGGGGAAAGGCCAGGTGGATGAATCGAACGGGGAGCACAGATCGTATCGTGCCGTCTCTCGTCTCTCGTCCCAGTGTCAGACCGAGCGTATAATACACAAAATCATTAATCGGTTATGGATGAAGAATAAAATAAGCTGGCAAATTGACCAGAAATTAACGGGGAGTCTACTGCTGTCAATGAATTAAAGTGAAGCTTAGGTCATCAGGGGCCGATTGGTTCCACACTCAACAGTTAGTGGCTCCGCTCTAGAACTCCGCCTCCTCAACGCGTAAACCTATTGTGCATCCCCTGTAAGTCTTGCGCTGCATATATCTACGAGTATATTGTTTATATAAAGCACCAAGTAGCAAAAGATCAGTTGCTGATATCATGAGATAAGATTTTGGAGTACAGGACACTTGTCAAGACTTTCTAATAATCTCTAGTCTCGGTACTAATCTCAATAGCTGAGTTTGTTATCCCTGGTTGTTGTAAAGTATCCCTGGTAACTGCATCAAAGGGGATATCTAGAACCACATCAGACTTGCATTAAACTTCACCGATCTTTTATCAACATTAGGGACCTTCAAGGTAGAGCAGCTTCTACACATAAAGAATAAAGACGTGTCTGTTAGTGATGTCTCGCATCAATCATTCAGCTATCTGTCTAGAGCCTTGTTACCCAGCTCTGCTGGTCTAGCTCATGCAGCTTCAAAGCCGGCCATCCCCAGATTCTCCCTTCTCTCAAACGATCCACTACCCAAAACTACCAAAAAATGTCTTTGTGCTCGTAGTGCTTCTTCTCAGCAGGCTTGGGGTTCACTTTCGGCTCACCCTGAACCAGAGCCCGGACAGGCTTGAAGTCCTTGGACACCTCATACCGGATGGTGCCATCATCGTGGTTCGTTTCCTTGACATCAACCATGCCAGCCAGTAACTGATCCATGTAAGCTCGAAAGTTGTCGGTCTGGCGAATCTTGCACTTGCTACCGTTGGACTCGGCATGCTGAGCGATGGAAGCCAGAGAGCCAAAGGTGTTGAGACAGTACGGGCAGCGATACTTGGTCTCCGAGTGCGCCTCGGATCGAAGATGGCCCATCAGTCCCTGACCAGACTTGAAGGTCTTGGTGCAAGTTGTCACGGGACAGTTGAATTTGCCGGTAAACTGACAGCTGTAGCGAGCGACGTTGAAGTTGGGATGGTCAGGATTGTCAACGCTCAGGAGATCGTAGGCAGCTCGGGTGTTAGGGACAGTGGCCTGCTGGAGTTGCTGCTGAGTAGGCTGCTGAGCTGCAGGAGCGTTAGCGAACAAGTTCTTCCCCTTGTTCCAGTCATCCTCTTTGGCGTTCTCCTTATTTCGCATCTGGGGGCCGGAGCTGGAATAATCAAGGTTTGGAAACTCCTTTTGCTCGATCTTGAAAGGACGAGCAGAGTCTCCCGCAGCCCAAGTGTTGTTAGAGGCAGTCTCAGAGGCTGCGGATGGCATGTAGCTGCCATAGTTGAACTTGAGAGGTTCATTAGTGGCTGCTACAAGAGCCTTGGAGAATTCCATCTTCTGCTCGCGGATGGTCTCAATCATCTGGTTGCTGAGACGAGGACATTCTTTCTGAACATGAGAAACGAGACCACCGACTCGAACGAAAGGCCCCTTTCCGCATCCCGAACAGTAAAGATTCTGTTCCTTTGGATGAGTCTAGACGAGAATCAGTACAGGTGCCTGAGAGATGGAAGTAGATGTGAACGAACCCGCTGGATGTGAATCAACTCCGCCTCTTGAGTCTGAAAATCCGCGCTGCAGAATTTGCAGTGGATGTGGCCTTTGCCGTTAGCCCGCATGATGCGCTTGTGAGTATGAAGGTCTTCCCAAGTCTTGAAGATCTTAGTGCATGGCTCGCACCAGAAGTCGCCTTCATATCGAGTGCCCGACGGCATCTTTAAGTAGTTCAAAGGGTGCTGCTGTTGTGGTACAGGATTGTTGGTTGATGACAACAAGTGTAAAGAAAGAGGAAAGATTTCCGTGTGTGCAGTGGCCTCACGGGAAGATGCAGATGCTAGGAAGCGGGCAGCTGATTGCCGTTGGCCAGTGAATGTGGTTGGTAAGTGATTGCTATTGACGGACAGTGGCAGAAGATGGAAGAAAGGGGAAGCATGTGTGAGAAAGCGAACGGAATCTATTGGTAAAGGGGAAGACAATTATTAGGCAACAAACAAACAAAAGAGGGGATGGATACTGAGTTATCGGTGAATCACTCTCAACAAGCTTCAAGCAAAGAGCAAATTTAGACCAGGGCTATGATAATGCCTGCTGCATCAGACAAAGTAAGAACGGCTGCAAATGACAAGAAATGGTTTCACCACGGAGTAGACAAGTACGTTTGGACAGGATAGTCCTGAAATCACTCTTCCCAAAAGCTGTAAAGGAAACGTGCTTGGAGGGTGACTTCATGACAACACAGTGATGATTGCTCCTAGTTGATGTTAGTATTAATAAAGCGTATGTCTGTTGATAGTCAGTTGCAAACGACCGTTCAGACAAATAATACACTGCAGACCAAGATCCCATGTTTGATCAACCGTAGCAGTGATCATAATTGACTACTCATCCGTACATCTCTGGATCGATGTCATAATCTCGTCCATCTGGTATATCACCATCTCCATCTTCATCGTCACCAGACTCATCCTCATCAGCCTCATCAGAATCCTCATTTCCGGACCCCATCTCTTCCAACAAACGAGCCTCTTCCTCTTGTAACTCTGCAGCAGCCGCGGCCGCCTCTCCAGCTGCTGCCTTCTTGGCTCCTGCGTTGGGATCTCTGACTCGCACGCTATAGCCCTTATGCTTGTTTTTCTTAGTTGGCTGTCGTCCGCGCAGTTGTGTAAGCTCCTCGTCTGTGAGCCGTAGATTCGGTAGTGGCAGGTGAAATGTTGCTTGGTTTGAACGAATCGGTGTCTGATCACCCGTTTCCAGTGTCATCGCAAAGTCTTCCCTCGTGAGATGTCGATCAAACTGGATTGCCACGAGCTTCGTCTTCATAATCGCTTTGACTTTAGCCCAGAGTCCACCATGATACCATCCGCTGCTAGGGTCCCATTCAGGGCGTATAGCAGCATTCTCGAAAAGTTCTTTGAGCAAGGGGTCGGTGATATCGCAGACCTGCCACACTTTGCCGTCAGCGTGGAAGGTTTCGCCATCAAAGACGTGGCTCTCCGAAAGTTCTTCGAGGAATTCCTTAAGAGGTCCCATTTGGACTTTGCGTAGTGATTTCCACGTTTGACCGCGTTGAGCACGTTTCTGCTTTGGAAGCTTAAACATGAGGGTTTGGTAGATTCGATATTTTGGATCCGTTCGTGGATCAATGCCGTATTGTACCACTCCATCTCTCCAAGGGCCTCCTTTGAACTGATAAGCTGCGTAGTTGAGATATTTCTTGAGTTCGTTCCAATTCTTAAGCTTGCCGCCAAGGTGATTGAGCAGTGACCTCCGTGTCCATATAGGCCTCTCCATGAACGCGTCTTCGAGTTCAGCTATGATCTCAACCATTCGTGGATCGGTCATGTCAGGATGAAGTTGAGGCTCAGTTGGGGCGGGATCCTCTGCTCCAATGAAGTAGCCAACTTGCTTAACAGCAGTAGTGTTAATCGTTCCGCCATCTTCGGTAGCACGTACGTACGGATTCTGTGAATATTGGTAGTTGAAAGGGAGACTCATGTGTGTGAACATGGGTGGTGGAATGATATCGACATTGGGACCTTTGTCGATGCCAGGGAGGAATTTGAACTCCTTCATCTTGTCGACTGCAAACTGTTAGTATTTTGTAGAACGGAATCTAGAACAGTACATACCATCTCCAGGTAGAACTTGATTCACGTATCGCTGGGCAAAGCTGGATTTGGACATGTCCCAGTAAAAGTCGTGAAGACCACGGAAGCGATGTGTACTTCTGATCACACCAACTGCTTCAACATGATAGTTGCCGACATTGTCTGCCATCTTTCGACGTAATACCTTGGGGTCATCGTGTCGATTGTAAGATAACACCTCGTCATTTGCAGGAGGTTGACCTTCAGCATTAGCGACTTCAATATCTCCTTCCCAAGGTCCATTAGTTCCTCTTTTTCTTTTCCGCCCTGTTCTCTTTGGAACTGTGATTTTTAGAACCACATCATGACTGCGAGCATTGTGGGACATGATGGGTTTGAAGAACGGATCTTCAGGCAACATATAGAGTGGAATCGAATTTCTTCCAGTATCCAAGAGCTATCGTCGCGTTAATAAGGTACAGTAAACGATAAGGGTTTCTTACATGTTGCAGATTCGGAACTCGACCAAAGGCTTTCACAGCTCGGTCAGGGTTTTCCACAACAGCAGGAATCTCAACAGCGCCTATGACACGCTCAGGGATTGTGAATCGGGGAGCTGAATCGGGATGAACAGATGAAGACGCCCTTTCGCCGTTATCATCCTCAAACTGAGTATCATCCAGGCTATCGTAGCCATTTTCATCAGACGAAAGATCCACCTCCATTTTGACGACTGCTATTGAAGCTGAGGCATTTGTCCGAGTTTTTATTTCGTGAAGCAATAACACAGTGACCCTAGACTTCTGTAGGTGTAAGTTCTGCTGTATGAGAGCTTGGAGTAGAGTAAAGTAAAAAACAAGCCAGGGTCCAATTATACA
The DNA here is from genome assembly GCA_014898925.1 of Fusarium nelsonii. Taxonomy (NCBI): domain Eukaryota; kingdom Fungi; phylum Ascomycota; class Sordariomycetes; order Hypocreales; family Nectriaceae; genus Fusarium; species Fusarium nelsonii. The sequence continues at coordinate 118,717 of JAAVUC010000098.1, read as the reverse complement.
CCAACACTAACCTTGTAGGGAAGTAAGATGAGTGCTCAAGATCCAAGAATAGTGACCAATCGCGGCAAATAATCAGCTCTGTAAGACTTTTTGTGCTGACTACCAAAGAGAACAAATTGGGAATAATATCAACAGTTTGTTGCTGTTACAGTTGATCCACGATGATGTTGATTTGACGTGATTGTCACCTGGTGTGTTGACGATGTGGCTGTAGAATACAGTATCTACAGTGAGATATAGACACTGTATTTGGGCATGATTTAACAACCCCGTGGACAGTGCAAAAGAGACGTAAATGAGGTCGCTAGGGTCGCTAGCTGTTCCTGTGGCTGAAATGCTCCGAATGGTCTGTGCACCGAGCCTGGCATCTTGACATTTTGCGACCTTGACAGGAAGGATTTAATGTAGCACTCTGTAACAGTAATACATTGCAATAGTGTGATATCACGAGCATCGTTGCACGCATTGAGGCTCAATTTTCAATTTACTATCTTATGCTGGCTCTGCCTTGTGTATGTAGTCAACTGTGTCATCTATTCGGCGGCATAGTAATGTTACAGCTCAACATCAGCTCATGTTCGAATTAGGACGAGATAATGAATGACTTGTTTTCTGGTTGAAACCAGACTCGCTCTCAAGACGTAGATCATTCCATCTCCTTTATTCTAGAACAAACCCAAAAGCCGCTTTGGCTTGAGGAGTAGCGATGTAATACCATGAGTAAAAGTGTCGTGCACAGCCCAGTATAATTTCGGCCGCGTGACTGGTTCAACCGTCACCTAGTGGCACTCCAACTAAACTCCCTTGACGCCCACATCTTGGCAGATCCTGAATTTGAAGATTGTCGAGATCTACTTGAGATCAAGGATGTTGAGATAATCTTATCAAGGATATATGTATTAGGGATATAACTTGGAAAATCACCAGTCGCATGATACTCAATATCGTCTAAACGATGGCCCGCATTGATCCTAGAGATTGGATCAGTACCAACTCTTCTAAGCGTCCGGGTCCATCTAGGAGGGGCATCATCCCCTAATGTGCCGCTGCAGCGCCTTTTAGTTGGTTTCACCGCCCGTTCCCAGCACCATCCCAGCAAGGGTCAATCCAACAGAGCTAAGCCAGTTAGCATCTCGAGAATCAGGCACATCTACAGGATCTGTTAGTGACAAGGTGCATCTACCACACAATCACTAACATCTATCGACTCGACCTGACCTCCCCTCTCCAATTATCGAGGCGCGTTCCCTTCAACTGGAGCTTCCCCCCCGCAAGGAACCTCTCTCTTCGCCGGCGCCCAACGATCACTACCTACTACCTACCTACCTACGACAAGTTTCCCATCCCTCAACGACGACAACGAGGCTCGACTCAGCAGCCGCCGTGAGCATCTTGACCACGCCGCGTCTTTGTGATTTCTTCCTTCTTACATCTCCCATTTCGACCTTCGATTCTTCCCCTAAGTCAGGACAACAACAGCATCAGCAAAGCAGAGAACAGCACAGCACAGAACAGAACCCCCGTCCCAGTTCTAGCATTCGTCCTCCACTCCTGCGCAAGTACCAGCACCAGCACCAACGCTGCACCGCACTGCAATCAATTGCACCGCACGATAACCCACCGTCGCCCAATACCATTCTCAGCCCTGGCTGGTTCAGTGCTTTATCGTCCTCTGCCTTCATGGGAGTAATCGTCGCATTCCACTCCCTCGAATAGTCTTTCTTCACCAGGTGCTGTTTCAGCCTCAGCTCGGTTCATCCAATCTCGAGCCGCTTCGACTCCTCTAGCTCTCGTCCTCGCGGTTCTTCGTCCGGTTCCCGACAGCAATACAACGCTTTTGCTCGGCCGGCCCCTCTCCTCTTACCTGGAAATCGTCTGCTAATAACGATTATCAACATCATTCATCCCTACGACGCTTCGGTGCATTGAATCAGTCACTTGCGCAGCTACTGTCATCTCTTCAACGTTCCCTTCCCCTGACGTCGTTGCCCCGGTGCCCCACTGCTTCATACAGTTGAGCAGCGGGCGTCTTAAACCGCCCCTCCACAAGACACGCTGTTGTCCGACAAGATGAAGCGCTTTAGCCAGAGAGTTGTATGTCTTGTTATTTTTTGAGTTCATCCGCTTGTGCTAACATGACCAGCTTTCGCGTGGCAAAGACCCAAACAAGTCTTCTAAGAAGAACAAGGATAATAAGGATGGTACCGCGTCTCCCTCATCACGGGACAACAATCAGTCACCTGTGCTCACGCCCTCATCCTCCACGTCGACTCTGAACGATCCTCGAAACAAGCCGCTGCCACAAAACAGTTCTGGCCATGGAAGCGAACATGGCAGCGCCTCGCAGCCTTCCAACCTGTCCAATGTAACTCAGGCCGGTAACACCCCTGATCGCTATGCTTCTGGAGGCGCCTCGAGCCCCAACGGTGGAAATGCCAACTCTAGACTTCCTCCAACCGTGGTTATCAGCCCTACACCCGGCGTATGTTCTTGTTTCTAATCTCGTTTTGCATTCCCTAACCATCTTTCACAGCATGTCCCTCCCCCAGGAGCCGCCGAGACGATGCCACACGACTTGGCTCCTCCCAAAGCAGGTCAAAAGTCGCTCTTGATCCATCGAGGAATAGATAACCGCGATGCGATCCCAGAGGGACTCCGAACCCCAAAGAGGCAGCATTCTTCGCGATTTGACATCTCAGCCCACCGCGAGCTTGAGAAGTTGCCCGGTTTCCACGAAGTTCCTCCTAACCGACGACAAGAACTGTTTATGCAAAAGATTGACCAATGTAACGTCATTTTCGACTTTAACGATGCGAGCGGCGACATGAAGTCAAAGGAAATCAAGAGACTCGCTCTGCACGAACTGCTGGACTATGTCGCCAACAACCGCCAAGTCATCACCGAACCCATGTACCCCAAGGTTGTCGATATGTTTGCCAAGAACCTATTCCGTCCGATCCCACCCCCGATAAACCCCCAAGGCGAAGCTTTTGACCCCGAGGAAGACGAGCCCGTTCTCGAGGTTGCTTGGCCCCATATCCAGGTCGTTTATGAGTTCTTCCTGCGCTTCATCGAGAGTCAGGATTTCAACACCAACATCGCCAAGGCATACATCGACCACAGCTTTGTTCTCCAACTTCTCGAGTTGTTTGATTCCGAGGATCCTCGCGAGAGAGACTTCCTTAAGACCACCCTCCACCGCATTTACGGAAAGTTTCTCAACCTCCGATCTTTTATTAGAAGGTCCATCAACAACGTCTTTTTCCAATTCACCTACGAAACAGAACGATTCAACGGTATTGCTGAGCTGCTCGAGATTCTTGGTTCCATCATCAACGGTTTTGCTCTTCCCTTGAAGGAGGAGCACAAGATCTTCTTGACCCGTGTGTTATTGCCTCTGCATAAGCCCAAGAGTCTGAGCATGTACCACCCTCAGCTTGCTTACTGTATTGTGCAATTCTTGGAGAAGGACGCGTCTCTCACGGAAGATGTAGGTTAATTTCTTCAATTAAACGCCATAAGCTAATCATCATAGGTTGTATTGGGACTACTTCGATACTGGCCAAAGGTCAACAGCACAAAGGAGGTCATGTTCCTCAATGAAGTCGAAGACATTTTTGAGGTTATGGATCCCGCAGAGTTTGCCAAGGTTCAAGAACCTCTGTTCCACCAGTTGGCCAAGTCCGTCGCCAGCCCTCATTTCCAAGTTGCCGAGCGTGCTCTCTACTTCTGGAACAACGAGTATTTCTGTAACCTTGTCAGCGATAATGTGGAGATTATTCTTCCCATCATGTTTGCTCCCCTCTATGAGAACTCAAAGGGTCACTGGAACAGGTATGTTTATTCTCGCCTACTGAAAGCATGATTCTAATCAGACAGAACAATTCACGGAATGGTTTATAATGCCATGAAGCTCTTTATGGAGATTAACCCTCAATTGTTTGACGATTGCTCCCACGAGTACACAGAACAGCAGAACAGCGCTGCGGCCCGCGAAGCTCTTCGCGAGCGTAAATGGGCCGCCTTGAGCGAAAAGGCGAACCAGCAGAGGGAAAGCAACGGCAATGGAGTTGCTGATGCTCCTACTCAGATTACACCAATGCCCCGTGTAGATGAGAATGACGCCGCCACCGAGGATAATTCGAAGCGCCTTGATTCGCTTAAGTTGCAAGACGGCCGACCTAGTCTTCACGAGCGAGACAACTCTGTAGGATCAAGCCGGTAATCCATTCGACAGCTCTATCCAATATTCATCGATGCATCGAGCTTGGATAGAAAAGCACAGATTCCTTTTCGAAATCGAAGCATAAAGATGGGCTATGATGGATTCGGATAACGATCGTTGCTGCATAGTCGTGTTTGGCGGTGGTATTATGATTATGAGGAGGGATTGGGTTTTTCGCGGTTCAATAATGGACTTAAGAACATGCGTACTCGACATACAGTCACTTTGCTGGGTTGGAATCGGTCAGTGTGGACACCATCACTATACAACGCCTTTGGACCTTTCAACCTTCTTTCTTGATTCGCGTCTTAGCTAGACCACATTCAGGGCATGCTCTGGGGAGGGAAAAATACACGCAGATGACATTACAATGCTGCTCGTGTTTTTTTCCTCGTCCACCTCTCGCCTCGCACTGAATATGACAAGCGAACTCGGGTGCTATACTATATCTGTGCCGTGGGATACGGGCATAAAAAAAGCATGGACGTCTACGCTTCTCGTGTAACTCTTTGGGCGAATTCTTACTTTGTTTTCTTATTTTTATTTCTTCTGGTCTTCTTCCCGCCCTACGATAAGGAACCGAACGCTTAAGGAAGCTATAAATTCTTCCCTAGTCCTGGTTTACTTGTCTTTGTGTGTTGTGCTGCGTGTAAAGAGAGAAGGGTTAGGTCTGCTAGGTTTTATGTAGACGATGAATGAGCAAGACTAAAATAAAAGTCGTTATTGTCAATTGGTAACTGGTATTGGTTTCGCGTTCAAACTCCAAGACCAGTGTTTTGGTCACCTGCAATTCTAATTCTATAGCCATTACACACGAATCTATCGGCTAGCTGTTCTTACCATCCTCGTCCTCGATCGTAGCCACCTCTTCCTCTCCCACGGTATCCATTACCTCTCCCCCTTCCTTGGAATCCACTCTGCGGTGGTGGAGGCGGAGGAACATTCCATCCCATCATCTGGCCCATCATGGCAGGGTTAGGAGGAAACCAGCCTTGCGCCATATGTGGAGGAGGCGGTGGTGGTGGCCAAGGGCCCTGATAACCCGCTGGGGGTGGAGGTGGTAACGGGAAATCCCCTGGTGGAGGAACAGGAGGGAAGTGCCCTTGAGGTTGTTGAGGAATAGGAGGAGGACGGTGTGGTCGATCTTGGGGGTCTTTATTGTGGTATCGCGGAGGCGAGCGTGATGGTGATCTGCTGTATGACCGCCGTCTTGAACGATCGTGCTGGTTTCCACGGCTTCGACTGCGGCTTCGGTTGTAGCTGGAACTACGACGTCGGTTTCGACTTCGTTCATGACCGCGGCTGTACGATCGACTTCGGCTACGGGTGGGACTTCGACTTCTAGAATCTTTTGTGACCCTGGGGCGTTTATGCGCAGGTCGTGAAGAGCTTCGTGATCGTCCCCGCGAGTAGCTACGTGACCTTGAGCGCGAACGACCTCGGTCTTGTCCTTTACCACCCTTTCTTCTCTGCTTCATCTTCTCGCAAAATTGCCGAGACCAGCCATAGTACGTCTCACCTCCAATGATGTCACCTGTGATCTCGTCGAGGACAACTCGTTCTCCTAGCTCGTTAAGATCGTTGGTGGGGTCGTCGTTCCATTTCTGTTCTTTGGAAAACATGCGCTCTACCTCACCTAGGAGATCCTGCACGGCATTGACGAGAACTTTATCTGCGGGTCCGGAGTTGAGTTGAATCGGTCGAATCTGGTCAGGGAACATCGGTTTCGTCGAATTTGGGGTCAGGTGTGGTAGCCATGTTGTCGCAGGCAGATCGTACCATGGTACTGTGTGATCGCCGTGGAAGGAAGGAAGGGTAAAGGGCGCGTTCTTGGCGAGCTTGAGAGAAGCATTCGAGGCTTGTGGTTCCTGGGTTGTCTGTGGTGCGACACCACTGGCGAGAGCGTTTTCGAGCTTAGCAATGACTTCCAATTTGACGTACTTCTTATCCTTCCACAGTTGAATAAGATCCGCAAGCTTCTTCTTGTGTTTCGGGCAGTTGTTGAATGCGGCAGCGCTTGCGATCAGGCTAGGCAATACATTGTCCCATAGAGTCGCAAACTCGACATCGCCTTTCCGTATAATGACATGGTGAAATACATCATTGAGAACGTATAGTAGATGAAGTCTGCGTCGTTTAAGACTAGGCCGCGAGCCATCATCTTGCAGACTCTTTGACAAAGCACCTAGGTACTTGGCAAGCGCATTGGTGCGCACGGTAGACGGCGCAACATTTTCGACGATCCAAACCTTGCATTTCTGTTTGACCAAAAAAAGCACGCAAAATTTAGTGACTTCTGCTTGGGTACAGAGGGAACAGCTTTTCAAGCGATGGAGCAGACCTGGACGTTGGGGCGCGAGCACTGGGCGAGGGCGTCTGTTAGGAGGGTGAAGAAGGCTTCAACTGCGGGACGGCTTAGGGATGTTGGGTCGGCGCGGAATAGTGTGGCAGAGAGTGTGGCCTTTGCGATGGCCAACTCTGGCGTGGCCATTTTGGCTGGATGAGTTTCTGCAAAGGTGTTTGAAGTAAACAAATTGTTGATGGATAAAGTGTGTTATTGAAGCTATGGTGGAGCTGAAGTGAGAGCCTCCTTCAAGTGCAGGAAGCGGCTAATTGCCGGTGTGGCACGTGGCTGTGCAACCCAGCCGCAACCGAAGGCGCTTGTCTACAATATGAGGCTCATTACGGGCAGGGAACAACGTTACTGGAATATGAAGTTTAGGACAAATACAGGTCAATTTCTTAATTTCAACGAGTGCCGTAGATGAGGACAAAGGTAGACCTTTGCTAACGTGACGCCGACAGCGATTCTTCCCGTACCACAACCACAAGCGAGGTCGGCACCAGGTTCAAGGATCCACTCTAACCGGTCTTGTCCGTACATGTTGCATCCAATTCATGAGAGAATAAGCCAGAGTATTGAGCAGTTTTGTGTTGATGATTGATATTTTGGCAACCGGCCAACTAGACCCTCCCTTTTCAATTTTCCCAATAGCAATTCATGACGATAAGGCATTCCGTAAGGTAGTTGTTGTACACAGCTCCATTCGAGAGCTTACTCCTCCCATCCACTTATGACATCTGCCAATCTAGGAGAATCTATCGCCCTTTGGACTCCGGTACACGGAACTGCTCTCGTACTTGCTCTTCTCGTTGATTCGTTGATCCTCGGTCGCTGGCGCATGTCTTGTGGGAGCGGGATCTTGTTGAATCTCGGTGCTTGGGGAGTAAGCATGGTCGTCGCGGGGAGGGCCACCACCTTCCTCAGCCTCCAAGTTGTGAATCATTTGTCTCTTCTTACGATGGGCGTCCATCTTAGCCTGTCGATCGGCGTTGATTTGCTTCTTAGCGAAGTAGTAGGCACCGCCACCGGCTATGACAATGTCAGCTTAAATTCAGAGGTGAAGAGTGTAGGACAGCTCCATACCAACGCAGAGAGAGCCCCAGCCCAACCTAAAGTGAAAGGGTACGGTCAGTCTCGAATTGCTACGAATCGGGGTAACGGAGATCGGAGGCGCAATGTACGAACCAGAAGGATTTGACCTGTAGCAGTTAGCATGAGCAGCGCATTCATCGGAATAATCTCGTAGAGAGCTTACAGTGTTCATTTTGACGATAGTCGATAGTTTAGAGAGACGTGGAAATTTTTGAAAGCGAAAATCGGGGTGCAAGATTGAAAGTGGCAGGGTTTGGTAAAGGTGTAAGTGGAATGGCCTGACATGATATATACGTCGGTCTCTTTAAGGTCCAGGCCTTATCGCTTGGCATCCACCTTACCTTAGCTCTTGACATTCGATGCGGGTGGCAGGTACGTACCACTTCGGCAGCTTCTTTTACTTGTCTCGGAGTTTAAGTGGTTGATGAGCATTTAATGCTCGAATTGATGGTATTGAGGGTTTGTATCCCATATGGCAATTCTCGGTAGGTTTATGCTATGACGTAGAGATACTTTCCAATATGAGAGAAAGCAATTTCATCGAGAGTGTGCACATGTAAGTAATTAAAGCATCATATTTTCTGCTACCCCAACCTAAGGCTTGATCTGCCGCCGCTAGAACGGGTTTCACTTTGAGGTCTCTAGGGACCTGCGGCAACCATCAGGTACGTTTTAGACTGAAAATCACAAGTGTACATTTTGCAGGGGTAGCAGATAAATTGTTATGCTGAAACTTTTGGCTTCTGTATCAACATAATTAAGCTTTACATACTGTATTTTAAACATGACAAAGCTTAGTAGGTATTGTCTGAGAGGCTTGGACAATAGTTTATGGGCCTAGAGTAGAACTCATACACGAAATTGATTGGTACAGTGATGGTGGCTTTATTGATGAAACTCGAGCAGTTGTTTCATGGCCAGTTGATCTTCAGGTACCGACAACAAGTTCAGACAAGGCAGTTTGCATATTCTAGGGTGACAGAAAGATGTTAGGCAATGTGCAGTACTTTGATAGCTCTAAGAATGTTCCCAGAATTAAACTTGATTGAATTTACCACTGACTATTTGGGTTCAAGAGGGTCACCCTACTTGACCGCGTGGTCAAATCTTCAACTTCAATGCTTTCCCCGCTGTCGCACCCCTGAAGCTTTAGTGGAAATCACTGACCCTGGTAGCTTCACCGTGCATCACAATAGACACGAGGATAAATGCACAGTGGCGGCCACGCCCAAAACGCATTGCTCTACAGTGCCAAGAAGCCCACTAGATACACCCAATTATGACATAAGGGTGGCTCAGCCAGCTCGAAATTGTGAGAGACCACGCAAGACAACTCGCAGCAGGATCGACATTGAAGCCACGAGGTGAATAGGGGACCTTTCGAGAAAAAAACAAGACACATTTTCCCAAACATCCCTCGCTTTATTTGCCTTTATTTCGATCACGATATCGACCAGACGAAGCTGTTTGTGTCATTCAAAGGCCCCTGTCATTAACATCCATCACCCACCCGCTCTTTCATCGATCCCCAACCGTTCCTTGTTACTGCCCAGCGCCGATTTTTGGGAGCTTCTAGAATTAATTTACACCGACAAACTTACAGCCTCTTTGCTTACGTTGCTTTTTCTCCGACGCCCAGGCTGGATTTGGCTTCAACTTGTATTCTGTTGATGCCTTCATGAGTGAGACTACTGGGCGTGGGTGTAGTGGGTAGAATCACCCTCGACCCTCGCTGTCGAGAGGAAGCATTTGCTTTACTATCATGGAGCCTACCAACGGAGAAGGGCCTGATGGCTCTTCACTTGTACGCATATCCCAACGTATAGTCAAACATCGTTAACATCGATTAGAAGCCTGTATCATCCTTGCGAGCGCGATTCGAGAACATGGGCACCTCGCCCAACTCTAATGTCAGCAAACCGACCGATGTCCCTCCTCCTTCCGCTCCAACTTCCAGCGGTCCGCCTTCACGATCCATCTCTCCAGCCCCGAAACCGAACCGACTACGTGATTTCAAGCCGGGACAAGAAGTACCGCCGGCCAGTCCTTCAACTCCAGTTGTCCCTGCGAGACCAAAGCCAAAGCCTGCGGCACTGTCCGTCAACCAAGATGCCCCTCCCCCGCCGACGTCTGCGAAACCAGTACCGGCTGCGAAACCACAAACAATTCAGCTCCAGCAGCCCGCACCGCCTATTCCTCCTGCTGTGAACGTTCTTCCACCTCAGTCGCCTCCGAAAAATCGAGTTTCAGCTCTTGCCGTAGGAGACCAACCTTCGTTTATAAACCCAGATGCTGTCACAACGCCATCTACACCGACAGGTGGAAGCCGATCTTTCAAAATCCCGAGTCGATCACTTAATACCTCGCCGTCGTTCAACGCTCCTAAATCTCCTCGACCTGGCGGCTCGCGACCACCATCGCCGCCTCCACCTAGACGATCTGGAGAGATTAGCCGGACTCGTGATCCCAAGGTGCCGCCGCCACCACCAGCACCTCGCAATGAGAAGGCGCTGATTCCCGCGCCCAAAATGGGGTCGATTTCAGGGCAGACGGTAGCTCGGGTGGGTGATATCTCGCAAGAAAACTCACCATTCAACAGCCCTCCAAGTAGCTTAGGATCTGGAGGAGAGACACCGCCAAAGCTACCGAGTCGTCCACGACCACAGTCACACATTGAACAGTCCAGTAGGCCGAGATCAGTGGTTGTCGGTTTCGATCCACCACCCGTACATCATTCAGTCACGAATATGAGAAAGGACCGCGAGGAGGCCAATGGGATGTCTAGGGGTCACATTACTCCTCAAGTTACTGGCGAGCCGCGGCCAGCTTTGCCAGCAAGACCTGGGAACTTTGAGCCACCTCCTCGACCTCCTCCACTAAACAACAACAATAGCATGCCACCTCCACCGCGACCACATCGACCAGCTGCGCCAACAGCAGTTCAGGCGGTTGATCCTCCACCTTCCGCTACACCTCCACCGAAGCGAGTTGTCTCAACCCCGACTTCACAGCAACCTCAACAACAACTTGCTGCCCCAACACGAGGGCATGGCAGATCAATGACAATAGACAGAGCATCCGATAGAACCCCCGCCGAATTCCGAATCGCCCCAACAACCATTCCAGCACCGTCAACCGTCGCAGCTCCGCCTCCCAAACCAATACATTCCACTCCTGTCGTTGCTGCTAGAGTTTCCCCAAAGGCCGAGGCTATTCATCATGTTACCACGTATCCAGAGGCTTCGAACACTAACCGAAGGCCACCATTCAGCAAGCATGGAAATTACGAGATTTCTACCAAGTATGATGCAAGGAGCTTTGATGTGTGTGGTGAATTCATCTGCGCAAGTGGTTACATGACAAGAGTCTGGAGTTTGATAGATGGCGAACAAATCATGAGCTTACAGCACACCGAAGGAGTCAAGGCGACTGCTGTAAGCTTCAAACCAGCTGCAGATCCGCGAGAAGAGGGTAAACGAATATGGATTGGCACCAACACCGGAGATCTTATGGAAGTCGAAATTGCAACTCATGCTATAACACAAAGCAAACCTAACGTCCATGGCCGATACGAAGTCATACGAATCTACCGACATTGGAATGAAGTTTGGACGTTAGATGAGTCAGGAACATTGCTTGTCTGGGGACCTGACGAGAATGCTGTCGCAAACGTCTCAGGACATCCCACTCAGAGTTACAAGGTCCCTAAAGGCCATACGCATTCCATGGTTATTGGGGAGGAACTTTGGCATGCCACAGGCAAGGAAATCCGGATTTTTGCACCGACGGTTGATGGACGAACCCAGTTCCAGGTCCTTGTTCGACCTTTAATCGCGGACAATGCTGGTGAAGTCACTTCCGGTACTCTTGTCAAGTCACACCCAGACAAGGTATTCTTTGGTCACGTCGACGGCAAAGTGACCATTTATAACACCAAGGATTATTCGTGCACAACTATGCTGAACATCAGCACATGGAAGATCAACGCTTTGACAAGCGCAGGCAATTACATATGGGCAGCATACAACACTGGCAAGATTTGTGTCTACGATGTGGAGGAAGCACCATGGGTCATTCTTAAAGAGTGGCAGGGACACGAAAATCCTATTGTCAAAATGACTGCCGATCCCTCATCCGCATATTTCTTGGAACGACAACAAGTAATCTCATTGGGGGCAGACAATAAGATCAAAGCCTGGGATGGTTTGCTCGAGGACGACTTCCTTGAAGACTCGATGAAGTCAAAAGACACTCAATACTGTGACTTTGACGAAATTCGCGCCTTGTTCTTTACTTGGAACGCCGGAGCATCAACGCCATCAAGTTTGCGACATTCCCAAGGCGACCAAACATTCTTTCAAGACCTTGTGCAGTCAAGTGGCTCACCGGATATTCTTGTTTTTGGTTTCCAAGAACTTGTGGACTTGGAGGACAAGAAGTTGACTGCCAAACGATTCCTCAAGCCCAAAAAGAAAGAAGCTGGTACAGACCAAGAACGGATGAGCCATCAATATCGAGATTGGCGTGACTTTTTGATGAAGACACTCGACGACTACATGCCGGCAGATGACCTGTATCATCTCCTTCACACAGCACCCATGGTGGGACTGTTTACATGTGTCTTTGTCAAATCACACCTACGAGACAGAATTCGCGGACTTCAAGGCGCGGAAGTGAAGCGAGGTATGGGTGGTTTACACGGCAACAAGGGCTGCGTAGCTGTTCGATTCAGAGTTGATGACACTTCAATCTGTCTTGTCAACTGCCATTTGGCTGCTGGACAGTCACAAGCGAACGCACGACACAACGATATTGCTGCTATCCTCGAGGCCAACTTGTTCGCCACTGAACGAGATCCCGCAGCTCGCATTGACAGCTTTGTTGGTGGAGGCGATGGAAGTCTTATTATGGATCATGAGCTGTGCATTCTCAATGGAGATCTAAATTACCGAATCGATACTATGTCTCGCGATACCGTCGTTGCAGCAGTCAAGCAGAACAACCTTGGCAAACTTCTTGAACGAGACCAGCTTTTGGTGGCACGTCGCCGCAACCCAGCCTTTAAGCTCCGAGCTTTCGACGAGATGCCCATCACATTTGCGCCGACCTACAAGTATGATGTGGGCACTGACAACTACGACACCAGCGAGAAGAGACGAAGCCCTGCTTGGTGTGATCGACTGTTATATAGAGGTCGAGGTCGGGTAGAGCAGTTTGACTATAGACGTCACGAGGTCCGAGTAAGCGACCACAGACCTGTGACTGGAAACTTTAACCTTTGGGTCAAGAAGGTTGATCCCAGGGGTAGAGCAACGGCCTGGATGGAAAGTCAGCAGAGCTTTGAAGATATGCGTGACAAGGAAACTTCCGAGGATAAGTGAGTTAATCCCCAACCTTGAGATGATATGAAACTAACCAAACATAGACTCTGCTTCCTAAGAGACATCTGCGGATTCGACGAAGAAACGAGTAAGAGACTCATTAGAGAGAAATCTGCAAGGCGTGATAACCGCAGCCCTGTCCGCGCTTGAAGTGACCTACCATATCATATACCCGGGCAGCATTGGCATGAATAAAAACGGAGGAGGCATGAGAGGCGCATGAATGAGTTGGATTGATGAATTTTATCGGAGTAAAGAGGTGAATTGTGGCGATTTTGAAAGATAACGAATGTGATAGTCAGTGTCACAGACAAGGGCGTGAGGTGCAGGCCATAGACTACTTCTTTTCACTTCTTTTTTGTCTTGTTGAAGGTACTTTAGACATTGATGCAGAGACATAAGAGGATGGAATTTGTGATAGACGAGTTGCCGAAGGGTGATGGTAGCTTGAGAGCTCAGGGTGATGAATGGAACTAAAAGGATATTCAATCGTGGTCATGGTGATTGATTCAATCAGCAATCTGATATCGAATGGAAAATATGCTCCACGGGGATATTGAAGTAATCGCCGTACCTTTTGCCCATGTCTCATCCCAATTCACTGAGTTGAAAATCCTTTTTCACGACAATTAACATGATATTTCGGTAATTTTATATATTCTGACCTGATGAGATGGTCGAGCATAGGGTAAGTCGTCACCGAGCCGCATAATAACGGCCAATTTAATAATTTATATCCATACCTAGTGTCAATTTATCTGATGGACTGGGGGTTTATGTCAAGTATCACAACAAATACGATTACGAATTATAGCGGTAAATCAAATACATGTCAGCTTGCATTTCCTTAGACGAATTGCCCCTAATTCTGCACTATGGGAGATAAGACTCCCATACAATCCGAAGGTCCCCTGGAAAATCAGTGGGCGGCCCCTGTATTTGCAGGTGTCGGAAGCCGATCCGGAACTGAATCGTCTACAGAATTCGAATTTAATTGGGTAAAATAAAGTGCGGCTGGCAGTTAAGCCCGTTGCCAAGTCAATTAGACTATCAAAGGATAAAGTCGTCAATTTATCTTCTCCTGAATTGACGAGACGGTTAATCTTGTACTTTTCCCTTTCTTTTGCTATCCGATTACTCTTTTCGAGAAGACGAATTGAGACGAGATCAGGGTCTGCACTTTTGGTTTCGTGAAGAATTCTTCCACCAGAAGCTGCTCGTCATACTTGACTAATTACCCAGACGCAGTGAGCGGTGAGACTCAACAATCTCAGCCTCAACACTTGCATCCTATCAAAGACTTGAACAAAACAGTCTTGAAAATGGCAAGCTCAACAGCAAACACCTCTGGTCCTCGAAAGACACCCATCGCCAGTCCAGGACCCAACAGTCAACCTCCACCAAGACCAGAGTTGACCGAGGATCAAAAGACAAAGTATGAGGCTCTGCTAGAGCAGGTCAAGGGCTTCACCGAGATTCAGTGCGAGAAGCAAGCCGACAAAGAGGACAAATCAGGCCCTATCACCGACCACGAGCGCTCATGGCTTACTCGTGAGTGTCTTCTCCGTTATCTCCGTGCCACAAAGTGGACCGTCGATGACTCGGCCAAGCGGCTCAAGGCGACCCTCGCATGGCGTCGCGAGTACGGTCTGGAGGACTTCACACCCGAGTACATTTCTCCCGAGCAGGAGACGGGCAAGCAGATCATCGTGGGATACGACAATCAGGGTAGACCGTGTCAGTACCTTAACCCGGCGCGACAGAACACCGACCAGAGTCCCCGTCAGCTTCACCACTTGTTCTACATGGTTGAGCGAGTGACAGACCTCATGCCGCCGGGCGTGGAGATGCTGAGCCTGATGATCAATTTCAAGCCTAGCAAGGAGCGCAAGAACACAAGTGTACCTGTGTCCGTGGCCAGAGAGGTGTTGCATATTCTGCAGAACCACTACCCTGAAAGACTAGGCAAGGCTCTCATTATCAACGGTATGTAACAGCGTGCATTTTCAAAAACCTCAACTGACGAAAATTTAGTACCTTGGATCGTCTGGGGCTTCTTCAAGATCATCACCCCATTCATCGACCCCGTGACCCGCGAGAAGCTCAAGTTCAACGAAGACATGAAGCAGTACGTTCCTCCGGAGCAGCTGTGGAGCCTCGACTGGGGTGGTGAGATGGACTTTGAGTACGACCACGAGACGTACTGGCCTGCGCTCAACGAGCTGTGCCGACAGAAGCGCGAGGACAAGTTCCGTCGGTGGGAGGCTGCCGGTAAGGAGATTGGCGAGAGCGAAGATTACCTTGCTGGTGGAACCGACACGAGCATCAAGGGTGTCAAGTTCGAGGGTGCCAAGGATGATATTAAGGAGGTTGAGGAGAAATTGGCTGCGGCCAAGTTGGAGGAACAGCCTGTTGCTGCTTGAGGGACGTTACAGTCCTAGGCAGTTTGTATCGAGTATAACAGGGTATTGCGGACTTGTGTATACTTTTCAGTATAACAGGACATCGCAGAGTTGCGCATAGAGTCGAGTATAACGAAGGACATAAAAAGTTGCGCCTCGTGGTGGAATGATAGAAGCTCAGCAATATCATCAATTGGTAGTGCGCAATGGTAGGCTGGCAGTTGAGCCTCAATTTTGGGTGCCTGTCATGCATATTGCCCAGTCTAGTCAATTGCACATTGTTTGTGGCGTGCTTGTCCTATCTTACTCTCAGCACTAAGTTCCAAGCTTACATGTTGGGTATGTATTGCGAGACGTTTCCATAAACAGTAACGGTGTCAAAGCGGCTACCTGAAGTTAAAGATCCTACTTGTCATTTTCACAATGATTTTCTGAATGCCAATTGTCAATGTCACATTGCCCTTTGCTCAAAGTAATTAAGTTAGAAACACTTGTAAGAGCCTCACACAATAGCTCTTCCATTGGGGCGACCCCTCAAGTTTGGATGTCACCAATCATCTTCACGAGAACTCTCCGACAGTTGAACATATCATCTCCCCAGTGACTTTTAGAAGTAAAATTTGCGTTGCCTATCATCATCACAACTGAGCAGAACCGCATCAATTTGTACTCAAGACGTGTATGGTTCACGGTATACGATAATACAGCAACAGCAACAGCTGCAAGCCAAGTTGGGTACGACATCCACTCACGAATAGTAAATCTGCATCTATGTCAGTTGACCTGAATTGCTGTTGTCTTTCAACCAACCCCTCCTCTGATCTGGACCTGCAGTATGTATCAACATGCATATCATAACGCAAGGCTGAATTTATGGTCAGTCATTCATCGTATTCGGAACGGTAATGAGTGCATTTCACGATTTGTTTACCCTTTTTGAGTGCAACATAAACCAAGAAGAATGCGTTAATAGAAGTCAGCCTCATTTGTCCAAGGAAGCCTGCGGTAGTCGAGTTCTGCCTGTTGGGTAATCTGCCTTTTATCATCCACTCACCCACACACACACACACACCTTTTAGACTAATTAGCACAAGACACTGAGTCAAAACGGAGGCAATAGACGACCACGCAATCATGCAGAGCAGATCATCGGAACAAGAAACCATACACACACTTTTTCGTCTTGCATTCCATTTGTTATATCCACAATTTCCTTTTCGACAACGGATTCTTTTTTGTTTGACTCATACTATAGATGCTGTGCATATGTCATCGTTGGTAGACGATAATAGACTCATTGTTACACAGAGACAAGACTAACAACACTACATACTGTAGGTCTAAACCATCCATGATGCATGTTCACGAAAACAAGACGCGCACTTGCGAAAGTAAGACCCTGTTGATGCAGGCAGATGGTGAGTGCGCGTTCTTTGTGTGTGTGCGAATACTACATGTGTTTGGGCAAGACAAGCGCGCGTGTGGCAACATTACCAATATGAACTAACCACTGCCAAGATTCTACTTCTCAATGAGGAGCCATCTGACTGTTATAAATGCAGGCTCCTTAATAGAAGTGCTTGCTATTGCAGGTAGATACAGAAGGGGCGTTCTCAAAAAGCGGCCTCAATTCACAGTCCACCAGTGCCTGCCTAATAACATACATTCGCACGTTGTTCTCTATTCGCGCCTGCTCCTCATGCAGTAGAGCATCTCGTCACTTTCAATAGGCTGAGGCTCTTGTATCTGCTCGCCTATAAGAAGGAGTCTCTAAGACTTCGTGTGACTTTGCCAACACAGTCTTACATCTTGCATCCAACTCGGAACAGAGCAATTTTGGAGTTGTCCAATTACCACCATTACCATCAACACACAGACACCAGCAGGACTCTACAAACTTGATATCATCGGCAGATATAGACCAACGACGACTCAACCGTCATGGACCTTTCAAAGGTGGGCAAGATGGCCTCTCCTTGGCTAAAGGTCATGAACGACACATCGCAACCAGTCAACTCGTCAACTACTTTCCCTGGCATTCTGGACAGTGTACTCACTACCGCTGGCCAAGCATCACCACTCCTTCAGCTCTTCCTATTCGTCTATCGATTGGTTGGTGCACAGCTGGGTCTAGATCCTTCTCTACTCCTGACCTTCCTCGGCTGTCTTTGGGGTCTGTCCAAACTATTCGATCAAGTGTGGGCCATCATAGACAACTTCATCAGTGGCTACTTTCGATGCACAGTCTGCGTCACCGAAGATGACCAGATTTACAATACACTCATGCAGTTCCTTTCCGAGCAGCAAGATATTGCTACCAACCGACATCTAGCTGCTCAGACTATCTACAAGAGTGCTTGGGATGAAGAAGCCGATGAGGCTGAAGCATTGGCAACAACAGTTGTGGAAAATGGAGAAGAGTCGCCCAAGTATCTAAACTTTGCCAGTGATGCCGCCAGATGTGTACGTCGATTGAGCATTCCCTTTGAAAATTACTGACACGTTTAGAATCCACGATACGTCCCAGCTATGGGTACTACAGGATTTTGGCACGAACGGACATACTTTCGAGTTTATCGTAGGAAGGAAACTTTGCAAAACACCTCTGGCTGGGGAGCCACTAAGGACGTTGAAGAACTTAAGATTTCTTGCTTTGGAAGATCAACAGGTAAGTTGGACAGAAATCCTCACACGCGGCTCATCTAATTCTCCTAGACCCCATCAAGAGCCTTTTAAGGGATGCTAAGACCGCATATTTCCTCGACACTCGTTACAAGACCACCATTTTCCGCCCAAGGATCAAGGAAAACCGTCGCGATACATGGAGTATGTGGCAGCAAGTTGCACGACGACCCATTAGACCTATGAGCACTGTTATTCTGGAGAATCAAGAGAAACACGAAGTACTCAGGGATATCAATGAATATCTTCACCCGGCCACACCCAAGTGGTATGCTTCTCGTGGTATTCCCCTTCGTCGAGGTTATCTCTTCCATGGACCTCCTGGTACCGGCAAGACCAGTTTCTCTTTTGCACTGGCTGGAGTTTTCGGCATTGATATCTATGTCATTAGTCTTCAAGATCCTACCGTCAGTGAAGAGGACTTGGCTGTGTTGTTTACAAGGCTCCCTCGACGTTGTATTGTTCTTCTTGAAGACATTGACACGGCAGGCTTGCGACGTCCTAGTGATGAGGATGAGGACGCAGAAAACTCGGAGGAGAGCGGCGAAAAGGACAGCGAGACCAAGAAAACTGACAAGTCGACCAAGAAGAAGAAATCTAAGGCTAAAAAAGACAACGACACGGATAACGATACGGATAGCAGCTCTGAAGAGGAAAGAAGGCGACGTAGAAGAAAGAGACGAAACCGAAGAGACAGAGAGAATTCTGGAAGCAAGGGTACTAATAACATCTTGGCCGTGGAAAGTATTTCTCTTTCTGGACTCTTGAACGCTATTGATGGTGTCGCGTCGCATGAGGGTCGCATTCTCATCATGACAACCAACAAACCAGAGTCACTCGACGAGGCTCTTATTCGACCTGGACGTGTCGATGTACAAGTTGGGTTCAAGAACGCAACAAGCGAGCAAGCAACGGAGCTCTTCTATCGCATGTACGAGGTTTCACGCAACAAACCTATCCCCATGTCAAAGACAGGACCAGCTGCACCCAAGACTCAGAATGGAAGTATCCATGGTGTTGTGGAAAGTAAGAAGCCTATAGGTCTTGATGATGTTGATTTACGTGCAACCTCGAAAGAATTCGGAGACCTCATCCCTGAGGATATGCTATCACCCGCCGAGATCCAAGGATTCTTACTGAAGCGCAAGAAGAGTCCCAAGAAGGCGTTGGAGGATGCCAAGAGTTGGATTGATGCTACTATAAAGCAGAAAGAGCTCAAGTCCAAGGTCGTAACTGTTCAGTAAAGTCCGAAGGGAGATGGAAGTTGGTCTGGACTCTTGAGAAGCTGCATTTTTAATAGATTGATGATGATGCTTTGAGAGATAATAGTTATGCAATTAATTGAGATTTTATCCGTTAATTCATATGACTAAATACATGTGTGACGTTATGAGAGTAGTCTTGAGTGGAATGTGAAGGTGGATGTTCTGTCAAGGTAAGGTTCGGTGTGGCTCGGTCAAGAGCTCAAGTCTCCACACTTGCGTGTTACTGTACTCATCTCACCGGCCAGACAAACCCACGTTTACACGTGCGACACTCAACCTCGCGACATCACCCCGTTGAGACTCTGCCGCATCGATCGCATTCAAGAGATAATCTGGAACTTAGAGTAGCTTTAATAGCTACAGAATGAACCAGCGACAGCGACGAAGCCCATCATGAGCAACCTCCAACCCTCCAACGCCGTCCCTGCGCCTACCCCTTCACCAAGCGGCAACAAGGACGGCCTACGATATCCCAGCAATGGAAAGACCATCTACCACCGGCCTCTAAATAGGACAAAGACGGCCGAGTTGAGCCAGGCTAGCTTTGCGTATCTATTTGGCGAGATGGTGACGTATGCGCAGAAACGAGTCAAGGGTATTCAGGAGCTGGAACAACGGTACGTTGGACCCCTCTGTTTTCGGGTTCGAATCTAATAATGCGCAGACTCAATGTTCAAGGTCACTCCATCGGCCTAAAACTTCTCGATCTCCTCCTCTTCCGCGAACCAGCGCGCACGCAGACTCGACCTTTGGGCATTATCCAATTGCTACATTTCATCAAGCAGAATATCTGGCAACACCTGTTTGGTCGTCAAGCAGACCGTCTCGAGAAATCTGCCAACCCCGAAACGCCCGACGAATACCACATCATTGACAACGAACCCCTCGTGAATCAATACATCAGCGTACCCAAGGAAATGAGCCAGCTAAACTGCGCGGCGTTTGTGGCAGGTGTTGTAGAAGGTGTCTGCGACGGAGCTGATTTCCCCGCAAGAGTAACGGCGCATACCGTTGCAGAGGGAGACATGTGGCCTGGAAAGACGGTCTTTCTTGTCAAATTTAGACCAGAGGTTTTGGAGAGAGAGGGATTCTTGGGCAAGAATTAGGCGGGGATGATGGAGTTTTTGGAGTTTTTACGATTGGGTTGGGATTGATAGAGGGACGGAATTCGTCTTTGTGGCAATGTGATGTTTTGCCATTGATTATTTAATACTGACCTACTTTGGTTCATGCTGTGTTGTTCATATGAAGAGATGCTATTCCCCAACGCCTTGCTCAAATATAACTTTTGTAAACTGTGACTATCGTGGAAGATAACTTCCAGAACCCTTTGGCTTCCCACCAGTCCCTATACTGGGTCCCTTGTTCATGAGCTCTGAAAGACCCAGATCCTTCCACGCAGGTTCCTTGGACTTTTGCGTAGCGCGCTGAATGCCAAACGCGGCGTGCTGATCGGGGACAACATCGTCTTCGTCTTCTGGGTTGATGGGCTGGTGCTGGGGAGGCACGTAGATTTCGTCGTCGGGGAGTTTGTCTTTGCAGAAGTCCTCGAAGAGATCTGCGTCGCGGGAGCGGTGCATATGGACGAATGTAAAGGAAGAGTCTTTGTTCTAGGGTGTGTTAGTTGAAGATAGGGTTGAAGGGGAATAGGACGTACCATTTTGGGCGATGGAAATGAAGCTATACTGACTTCAGGTTGTCTTGATGCTTGTTTGTTGACGTTGTGAGGGACTCGTTTCCACAGCGGGACGGGAGGCGGGGTGTGGGGCCGACTGTGCTACTGGTACAGGGAAGTTAAGCAGCTGAAGCTGTACCTACGGCAGTTGATAAGGCAGGCTATTTGTTATACAGAGTCGGATTAGAGTATGTGTGTCGTTATAGTTCAGGCGAACTGGTGTAATATTGTCTAATTGTAGTTGTGTGGCTGATCTAGTAATCAACCTCTGGTGTTACACGTAGATAGGCTCCAGGCACTAAAATGTCCCATATTGGCGGGGTGGTACTGCATTTACTTTTTCACAATCATCAACACCGTGTTTATTTTTATCCACTGACAGCCTGATCTCTTATATTCACTACTCATTTATACCAAGAAATCTTTCGAAACCTCGTCTTCCTTTGTTCATCGTCTCCTCTCATCATGGCAGCTCCAGGCCCCGCACGGCAGCCTTCAACAATACCAAAGCTGCCCCTCGACATCATCTACAACATCGGTCTCGCTGTCGCTGCAAACCCTCTCGAACAGGCCAAACTCTATGTGAAAAGCGACTACGACCCTCACTTCAAGCCAAACCGCAGCACTCTTCACCGTCTGACTTATCTCTCCAGAGCAACCAAAGATGTCTTGGAGCCTCTACTTTATCGGCACTTTACCTTCACCACGCCCCAGGAGGTTATGAATGCCTTCATCAACCTTATCCAAAGACCCGAGGTCCGCCAGCATGTTCAATACATTGCTTCTTTCAGCCCACTATCTGGTCCTCCCGTTAGAAAAAGAGACCTGCCTTTGTGCAAGAAGATCTGGTCTAAGCGATGCCCTTCCGACAAGCCCGCCGTGATGCGTCTTCTCGATGGCGCTGGTCTTCACAAGCTTGCTTGGTCAGCTTGTATGCTTGAGAGAACAAAGCAGCGGTTCATGTTTTCGCCCGACTTTAAGCACGATGGTATTCTGGAACTCATGTTTGCTGCTATTCTCTTCATGACACCAAATGTTACCACCTTCATATGGCGCGACATGAACACTAACCCTAAGGCTTTCATATTGGACCGCATCATGAGCGAGACAGTCGAAGCTGGTATGCCTCTAATGCCCAAGCTTCAATATCTAAACACGGAAAAGTCGGCTTTTGTGGAGGCCAAGCAAGCACAGTTCTTCACTCCTCATGTCAACATGTGGGACAACCTACAAACTCTTTATCTCAACGATGTAGATCTGGATGTGGAGTTTACAGAGATGCTCGTCAAGGGCGATTTCAAGGAAGACCGACCTGTGAAGGAACTCTACATCCACTGTGTAGCAGGAGCCGAGTGCTCAGGCAGCATGAGCTCATTCCCACCTGGATTTGAGCTGTCGTCCACCGAACTCTTGGATCCCGATGATCCTGAGCAGGACAAGGAAAAGTTCAAGGCTTTCCCTAACCTCGAACTTCTCGACATCAGATTTGTGTACCACCAGGATCGCTACGAGAACGGCTCACGCACATTGAAGGCCTTCCTGCACGCAGTTGGTGCTCCAAAGGTCTTGAAACTAGAAGGCCACCGACTGCCCCAGGGTCAACTCAAGACCGGCATCACACACGACAAACTCACCTACCTCAAGGTTCGCGAGCACGGCCCAGACCCTGGATCCGGCCAATGTGACAGCCAAACCCTCATAACAGGACTCAACCAGTGGTGGAGTAACAGTTCGCAATTGACACCGAATCTGACCAGGATCGACTGGGATCACTACCGATTCCAACGTGAGGATCTTTCTGGCGAAGATAAAGCTGTGTGGCAGATGATTGGGGAGGAAGAGTGGGAGGATGATTCGAATCATGACTCTGATGATGACTCTGACTCTGCTATGAGCGCTGGACATATAATGCAGCATATCTACGATGATATTTACTTTGATCCCGATACTGGTGAGTATGTTCAGGATGGCTATGAGACTCTTATGGCGGCTTTGCAAAATTTCAATGGCGATGAGCGGCAACAACTTCAAGACCATCTTCACGACCATCTTCACAACCATCATCACCATGGTCATCATCACCATGATCATCACCATGATCATCACCATGACCATCATCATCAACATTAGGAAGTTGAGCAGAAGAATAGAGAGCTAGACTTGGATATTTGCCTTTTTTGATAGAGGCTGGTTGATCTTTGATACCTTAGAGCTAGAAACAAGTTACACGCTATGACTACGATGTCTGTCTAAGGCCTCCTTTGTGCAAATACGTAGCCGTGGGTCTCATAAATACATGGACAATTCAACTTCATACCTCCCTCTCAATAAAAGTCTAATCCGAAAACTGGAAACACATTCCCCTCATCCGCAAAGTAATGCGATGCCATGTCCATGAAGCTACACAGGTCCGCTTCGGTAGGCAAAGAGTCCATCGCGGCCATCATTACGCCTGGTGGGATGTTGGTGTAGTTGCTGATCAGGTTCTCCTTGTTACGTTCGCGAAAATCCGCATAGTCGAAGTAGCCCGTTCGACCCTGCTTTTTCAGCTGGGACTTCTCGCAGCGGGAAAGAAACAGATACTCCGTGGCATGGTTGGTCTCGTATCTCTCCAACGGCTTCCAATCCTCATGTACGGGATGATCTTCAGGAATGATGAGTTCACCACTCTTGATTCGGTCGTCTTCGTCGATGTTGCTGAAGCCTGAGGCTTGAAGCATCTTGAGATCCCAGAAGACGTAAGCCCAAGAACCAGGTTGAAGTCGCATGTGGATGCGAAAGAGGTCACCCGTATCGGCGTTAGATCTGGAGAGAGCATTAAATTGACTCATGGCAGACCAGGCACTTGCGGGACCGTTGTCGTGGTCGTCGAAGAAAGGGGTTCGCATGATGTAGTCCGGTGTTTTCCTGTTAGCCCACTCGTGGAACATGTCCAGATTCTCATGGATTGCGGACATGAGTGCTTCGTCGGATCTTGGAAAATGGATGAGACCGCCGAAACTGCGATTCCAATTGAGCCGGTTGATGAGGGGTTGAATGACCTCGCGTTGCTGAGGTCGTGAGGTACATGTCATGAACTTGTAGAGAAGCGGGAGACCTAGGTCAATCACGCTCATGGGGCCAAGAATCCCGGGATTGGTGATGTAGTATTTGATACGCAATCCGAGTTCGATGTCATGCTCGAGAAGATAGTTGAAGGCTAGATAGGAATTGTCAGTGGCGTCCTCTCGACGATCAGGATGCAACTCACATGATGCGACTTCAGTGATAACAAGACCGCAGATAGCGTTCAACTGCTCACTCTCATACACAGAGTAATGGCTGTGAAAAGCCGAGAGAACTCGGTACTCATCCAACTCCATAATGTCTTTCGGCCAATGAAGCCCCTCCTCCTCAAGGGTGAGACTTCTCAGCTTACCACCATGATCATACAAAGGCGCAGCCCGTAACTTCTTCATGATGTGAATGTACGCATCCAGGCGATACAAAGCTCTCTGAAAGCGAGATCGAACTGTAGGAGTGGAAGAAAAGTGATCCCTCTGCTTAGTGACGGGGTGCTTGCGAAGAAGAGTAGTGGGAATACGATGAGCAAAGTACTCAACACTCTTGTGAAGACGCCACAACTTTTTGATCTTGTCGAAAGTGAGATCCTGCTTGGGGATGTTTCGTTCACCGTTGTAAGCGCGGTGGATAGCCTTTGCACCGGCCTTGGCACCCTTCCACGCTTCTTTCTTAAGGTTATAAATGACGGAAAGCTCTTGATAGACGGCTTCGTTTATGCTGTTAAACAGAACGCTCGATGCGATGTGTGCCTTGTTTTCTTCGAAAGCGTTGTGGAGCGCTGAGCAAGAAGTGATGGCGGCGCGGAGAGAGCTTCTTTCGGGGATGAAAGATAGGATGTGGGAGAGGACTTCGACGGGCATCTTTTCCAGAGTGACAGAAGTATTGGCTTCTTCCTCTTTGGAGATGTCAGAGGACTCCTGAAAGGAGCTTGGCTTGGAGGGTTCTGCCATTGTGAGCGGCGTTGAGATGGTTAGTATTGATGAGAGGTGGAAGAAAAAGGTTGAAAGAAAGGGATGAGAAAGAAAGGGATGAAGGAGAAAGGAAAAGTAGGTTAAGATACAATGACGTTATGTTTGTTTACACATGTTGCCGGGCATTGATCAGAATTATTTGTGAATTCGGTCACAGGTTTGCCAGCTGTGTGCCACTGTTTGCCAGTACTTCCTCAGATCTTGCATCGAAATGCCAACAAGAGAACTTTATGGAAGAATCCCGTTGAACAAGCCCTTTCTTTCAGGGTCAGATACTGGTGTAGTATATCTTTCATGCGAGGATCGTGAGTTAGGGTCAAAGACTAGATTCCTTTGTTGTTGCTTCGTGTAACACTCGCTGACCGACTATATGTGCTGAAAGATTTACAATTGTTTGTGCAAGGAAATCAGTATTAGTAGAGTGTCTATAGAATTTGTTCTTATAGAAGAATCATGGTGACCTTTGTCTCTATGCTTTAGTTATCCACATACGCTTATCACTTGCATTATAGCCCTTGTGAATCCCCCCCAGCGCAAACAGATATAATATTGTTTCTGTTGTAATGAAGAATTCTTCCAACATCAGTCTAGGTCATATCCCGCAATAACCCAGATCCTACGATGCCCTACCAATTGTCGTAATCAAAATCCCAACCAACCTCGGTGATGTAGACCGTCCAAGTACCATTCTTTGGCTTGATCATGGTGCGCTGCATGGGTTGACTGCATTTCTCCTTGGAAGCCCACCAGCTGACAGAAGCGAACTCATCACCTCGCATGTTCAGTACATAGTTGGAAGCAGGTTCTGCTTTCAGGGTCAGTCGACAAGAGCTAGCAAACCAACTTGCTGCTGGATCGTTTCCGATCGTCCACCAGCCAGTTCTGGAGGCGGAGCTAAGGAAGGCAAAAATGGGCACACAGTCATTTAGGTCGAGTGTAGAGTTTCGCAGCTAGCAGGGTTAGTATTTGTGTAGATGATGTTTGTTTGGCAACGTACATTGCTGCATTCCCAGTTGTAATCGCTTGCAAAGTCTTTTGTTTCGTTGCGTGGAACAACCGAGTTAGCAATAGCAAAGGAGAAAAGAGCGGTAAGTGCCCAGATGAACTTCATCTTTACTGGTGAGTCAGAGGTCTTTGTTGAAATATGGAATGCCATGTGCGTCAAGGTTGGGGTGGGAGTGGAGAACCACTGTTTGAGTCTATGGAGTTGTCTTGATTCTGGTCATAGGAGTGAGGGTATTTATAGAATATCCGTATGGCTGTAAGCTGATCGGGCTACTGATTCACATTATATCGACTGCTCTTCTGCTCCTGATAGCCTCAAGACTGATTGCACGAATCACGAGCGACAGTCGACAGCACAGCCAGGAGGTGAGTCATTTTGGCACATTGATGCTTCATGGCAGTCGTTGACGATACGGTGAGTAACAGAGTTCAATACCTTCTGAGCATGATCGTGTACTGGTGTCGAGCATGAACTCGTGATTTTTTGTGGAACGATAGCAATGTAATGAGATACAATACGAAATTTTCATGAGCAAGAGCTAAATATGAGTGCTCCGCTCCATCGCTTATATTTCGAAAGAGAATCTTAATTACGACTTATACCAAAAATAAAACAATGATGCCATTAGACAACATCTAACGACATTTGGCTACCATGCATCTCCTCGATGTCGTTCAACTTGTACGTACTACCCTACACTTGATGAATGTCCGGATTAAAGATGCGCCGAATTAAGGCAGGCGCGGCAATGATGCTTCGTGCTGGGGTAGCTTGCATGTCATAGCGGGGCATCAACCTCGACAGCTCCGACCTTCTTCCGCCTGCCTAGAGGTGAAGCTCAACTTTCATAATTCCCTAGACAACCCGTCTGCAGCATTCGTGTTGAGGCGAAAGTATTTTCTTCTTTCATATCAATCGTATCTCTTAGCTTTGCAGTCATTGCCCTTCCAAAGCATCATCAACCTGTTACCCCGCGCTTATGATCTAGGGCCACCATAGCTCTCTCACGCCATCGTGAATCTTGCCCATCATGGCTTCTACTCAAATTAATGCCACGCCGCAGGCGGTGATGGGCCATGTTCAGAAACTCAGCGACAATGACCCTGATTTCCGATTTATGGCCTTGAACGATCTGCTACAGCTGCTCAACCATGCCAAGCCCGATTTCCTCCAGCACGACTACAACATTGCGGCTCGAACTGTTGATAGTATCATCAAGACACTCGATGACCAAAATGGTGAAGTGCAGAACCTTGCTGTCAAATGGTATGTATACCCAAAAGTCATCCGTAATTTGCTAACACAGATAGCTTGGGTCCCTTTGTAGGCAAAGTCCCTACACCAGTTATCGCGCCCATGATCGAGAAGCTCTCTTCCTTGAAGCTTAAGAACTCTGTCGACAATGCGGTACCTTCAATGGCCTTGCGAAACGTTATTATCGCTCTCCCTCGTCCCGTACCAGGCATCCCTCCGACCCCCGATGTTCAGGAAGCCTACAGTGCTATCAGCCGTGTATTGATTCCTCGTCTTATTGGCCCCGGACCCAAAACACAGGTTCCCAAGAACCCCAAGATTCCTCTTCCCGCAGTGCCCGAAGGACTTTTACAAAACGAAGGCGACCTCAACGCTGAAGCAGTCGATGTGCTGATTGAGGTTGTTCGATGCTTCGGACCTATGCTTGTTCAGGTCGAAGTTGAGGCCATGCAGGAGGTAGTCATTCAACTACTGGAGAGCGAGAAGGGAACATCAGTTGTCAAGAAGAGGGCTGTTGTAGCGATTTCTATGCTTGCGGTATACCTTTCAGATGAGCACTTGCAGGAAGTTGTCAGACGTATTACGGATGGTCTATCGAAGCAGAGCAGCCCTGTCACAAGAAGATTGTACATCTCTATTCTCGGAAGTATGGCACGATCTATCCCTTCGAGGTTTGGACCTCACCTTGCGGATACTACTCCTCTGGTCCTCAAGGCACTCAGCGAAGAAGAGCTTCAAGAGCATCTCGAGGCACTTAGCGATGGAGACGATCTTGGCCAAGACTTTAACGAAATCCGCGAGGCTGCTCTTGTTGCCCTCGAAGCTTTCTTGGCATCATGCCCGCAGGAGATGCGACCATTCACAGACGAAACAATAGAAGCTTGCCTGCGATTTCTCAAGTACGATCCCAATTACAATGTCGACGATGAGGACGAGGATATGGAGGACGAAGAAGAGGACGACGAGATGGACGAGGATGATGAGTTCGATGATGATGAAGGTTTCGATGACGATGACGACGACGCCAGCTGGAAAGTTCGAAGATGCGCCGCAAAGACTATCTACATCCTCATCTCAACACGCGGAAGTGGCGACCTACTAGAGAACGGTGTTCTCTACACCCAAACCGCCCCCTCTCTCATCAAGCGCATTGCAGAGCGAGAGGAGAATGTTCGCCTGGAGGTCATTTCAGCCCTTTCTCTTCTCGTCCGCAAGACAGGTGAGGGACTCCACACAACCGACCTTTCACTCGACGATTTTGAGCCGGAAGTCGAATCTCGTATTCCTATCAGCCGAAAGCGAAGACGCCAGAGCAGTGGCGGTGGTGCCACAGCTTCTCAGTTCATGTCGGGATCAGGTCTTGTCTCCCCTGTTCAGGAGAAGATTCCCCCTAGTGGCCCACGAGCTGACTTGGCTCGTCTAACACCATCTATCATCAAGGCCATTACCAAACAACTCAAGGGCAAGACCATCCCCACCAAGCAAGCAGTCATCAGTCTTCTCGATGACATTGTTTCTGTTCAGCACGGTGGATTGGCTGAATACTTTGACCAAGTCATTGGACCTATTATTGACGCTATTCAGCCCACTGGTTCTGCTCATGTTTCGGCCAACCTGTCGTCACATGCTGGCTCATCCTCAGCGACTCCCAGCACGCTTAGAATTGCTGCTCTGGGCGTTATTAGCGATATTGCCAAGACACATTCATCTACAATTCTGCAACCTTATCTCACCAAGATTGTTGATGGTGTCACTTCAGCAGCCAACAACCGATACTACAAGATCTCGAGCGAGGCCATCCGCACCGTCGAGGAGCTCGTAAAGACCATCACTCCACCACGATCACGAAACGCTGCCTCCAAGTACAAGGCTGAGTTGGATAAGCTTTACACCGTTATTGTGGACAGATCGGCCGCTCAGGATGCAGATGCTGAGGTTCGTCAGCGCGCCATCCATGCTCTCGGTGTCCTCATTTCGCGAACCTCCACTTCCGAAGGCTCTTCTCTGCTCTCTGAAGATAAGGTCAAGGCTGCTTTGGAAATTCTTCAAGAGCGACTCAAGAACGAGACCACTCGTTTGGCTGCAGTTCGAGCTGTCGAGAACGTCGCTCGCTATGCGAAAACACCTGGTCAACTCGAGAAGCAGTGGATTCAAGATGTTGCCTTGGAGCTCTCTGCGCAACTCCGAAAGGCCAACCGGTCCCTGCGTGGTTCAAGTATCATCGCTCTTCGAAACCTTGCCCTGTCGCCTGCTACTAAGGGCCAACTTGAGCCGGACACCATCAAGGGAATTGTTGCTGATCTGATGCCCATCATCACTAACAGCGACACACATCTGCTCGGACCCACTCTGATCATCCTCGCCAAGTTGGTACCCGAACACCCAGAACTTGTGGTCACTGATGAGATGATCGCTGCGCTCTCAGATCTACTCAAGCAACACTACGCTGGAATCGTCCTGGATCAACTGCTCCTTTTTGTCAGTAGCATTGGTGAGAATGGTGTTGGTCAAGGACTCATGCAAGGATTGCTCAAGGACGTTAGCGTGGCAGGAGACTCCCCGGTTGTCGGTAAGGTGATAGGAACCCTGCTTGTCACTGGTGGTGAGTCAGTTGGTGTCAAGCTCGACAGCTTTGTCTCAGAGCTGTACACAAGTGCCAAGAGTGGCGATGAAGCCAGAGTTAGCCTGGCTCTGGCTGTTCTGGGTGAAGCTGGAAAGCGACTCGGAACTAGCTCCACTCTCAAGCCTGACCTTTTCTTGGACCAATTCCACGATGAGCCGGACAAGGTGTCACTATCCGCTGCCGTTGCGCTTGGTCAGGCTGGTTCAGGCAATGTTCCTGAGTTTTTGCCCGTCATTCTGAAGACTATGCAGAAGGGGGGTAACACTCAGTACCTCCTCATCCAATCCGTCAAGGAGATCCTACAGTCTATCTCGGCGCAGTCTACTGACCTGCGAAATTATGCTCCAGCTATCTGGGAGGAACTTCTCAAGGCTTCTGACAATGCTGACAACAAGGTCGTTTGTGCTGAATGTGTTGGAAGACTCGTTACTCTCGACCCAGCAGTATTTGTTCCTCGACTTCAGGTGTGTTTATCGAACTTCCTATGCCTAAACCTTCTAACCTGTGTTAGGCTCTACTGGAGAACCAATCTCTTGGCATTCGAGGAATGGCTGTTCAAGCTGTCCGCTACACCCTTCCTGAAAGCGACGAAGTGTTGGATGCCATGCTCCGAGATGTCCTCATCTCGATGCTCCTGACTATTCTTCAGGACTCTGATATGGACATCCGTCGGTTGGCAATGACTACACTTACCACCGCTGCTCGAACAAAGCCCGACATGATTCTTCCTCACTTGGGCAAACTTATGCCATACGTCTTGCAGGAGTCAGTGATCAAGAAGGAGCTTGTGAGAGAAGTCATGATGGGACCCTTCAAGCATACCGTTGACGATGGCCTTGAAGTCCGAAAGGTGCGTTTACTTGATGCTATCAAGAAATAAGCTAACTTGTAACAGAGCGCGTACGAAACCCTATATGCTCTCATGGAGACCGCTTTCAGCCGCATCAACAACATCGACTTTTACGATCGTGTAGTGGCGGGTCTCAAGGACGAGAACGATATTCGCCAACTTTGCAACCTTATGGTAACCAAGCTAATTAGTATCGACCCTGACGAGACAACGCGCCGTCTCAACTCGATTGCAGAAGCCTATCGATCTGTTCTGTCAGTCAAGCTTAAGGACAACGCTGTGAAGCAAGACCTAGAGAAGCAAGAAGAGGCAAACAAGAGTATTTTGCGAGTCACATTGCTACTGGGCGAGAAGATGAAGGCCACGACCGGGAATGCTAGAGCGGCTACTAGTAATGCTGGTGCCGCCAGCACCTGGACTGGATATTGGGAGTGGGTGAACAAGGAATTCGAGAAGCAGCTTAAGGGACTTCGTGAAGAGAATAGCCAATTGCAGACTCGTATGGTTTAGGAAGATAGCGATTCGAAAAGGTCCAGGCTTGACGCAGACCGTTGATTAGCAATAGATATGACAATGAAGTGTGGAACGATCACAATGACATATTGAAGAAAGTATATTATAAACAGTGGAAGGCTCACAATTCCCGTTATCGAACCGGTTTGCAGAATAATTACAAGGCGATGGAAACTACGTCGAGTAAATGTAGAACGACCACATATATCTACACGTATCACAAAGCGTACATCCACCATTTATACTTGTAACCGACCATAACCTAAACTCTTAAGACCATCATGAAACATGCTGAGCAGATGTTGGAACAGGTAGAAGGGGAATAGTGTAAGGAAGCGCCAGAGTGTATGAAGGGGTGTCGAGCGTGAATCGCCGCGGCTCGAGAGAGGAACGTGGACGGGCATCGCCGCTTTCTACAGTAGACATGGATTAGTATGGGCAACAAAAAGAGAGAGCACTTGTAATGATAATCGCATACCCAATAGCCCGTCTGAAATGGCTGTCCTTCTTCTCTTTCGAAAGCACTGCCAGAAAACAAGGCAGAAGGTGGGCAAGTTTACGACGACACCGATGATAGTGATGTGGCTTCGTGTGAGATGGACATTTCCTTTGGGAGCAGTGTCGAAGTTTCTTTATAAGGCTGTTATGAAGAAGTGGATGGCTCTCTCTTTGCGAAATGTATTGGAAAGAACATGTCGTGAATTATGGAGGAATATGGAATTGTATTTATCTTTTTAAGCAATGCGAATTTTGGACATTGGTTATAGTTAGAGCTGCCCATGGTAAGAGGATCCATCATATGAAGACACTGCCTACCCAGCTGCAAGATTTGAACACGAATTTTGGACAACGGCTAAGACAGGAGCCAGCCATTTCCCAGGGTAGCTAAGTTACGAAATGTGCACCAGCTCTAAGCTTCAAAGCCCGACGCGAATTTTGGATATCATTCTCTTTAGAAGGAAATGGTGACACGGACATTGGTCCTTCCGTGACCGCTTCGCAGAATTGATGAGAAGAGAATTGAGGCTATGCCAGCAGAAGCAAGTGATGCCCAACACGAATTCTGGCCACCAATCATCACCCTAGTCAACTCCTAAACGGCCGCCAACACCAAGCCCGGCCGGACATTATATGCACGACAAGAGGGATCAGCGAATAGAGAGTAAGGTACTACGCAAGTGAGGTCTCAGCCAGGTAGTCAACGAAACGCGAATTTTGGCCCTGGCGACCAACATCAGGGGTTGATTGTCAGCTTGCATTCGCTTGGCAGAAATGCGAATTCTGGCTACCAATCACTTTCGACAAAGGCAACCAGGTATGCCTGTCTCGTTTTAACTGTGAGGCGGCACTCTAATAAGTCAAATACGAATTTTGGAATGGCAAGACTTATAAATAAAACACAACAGTCGGCTACTTACTGCTAGCATAGCACCAATACTTGGTCAATGATTTTTGAGCTATCATCAACAGACATTATTACCAACTTGAACAAGCAGCTACCTGAATCTTTAAAGATGCCTCAAGCACCAAGAATCCCGAATGTCGAGTGGGAGGCCCACAAGAGCCTCATAGTAGACCTATACATGAACCAGGATAAGACACTGGAAGAAGTCATGCAGCATATGGCTACGCTCGAGTTTCGTCCTTCGTAAGTGCAGAATATCTGAGATGAGACCTATGCGTCAATGAAACTCACAAATGCTCAAGGAAGCCTCAATGGATTCGCAAACTATATGTCAACTGGAAACTACGGAAGAACTCGACCAACGAGGAATGGCAGTATGCAAGCTCTCTTGTATCTAAACGCAAAGCGAACGGAACACCTACCGAATTGACGATGAATGATAAAGTCGTGCCAAACAAGAAAATGTTGAAGGAGTTGAAAAGATATGCAAAACCGCAGCACGAACAACTATGTGAGTACCTACCCTGAGAACAGGATATTCAGGCCAAGCTCTGACGCCTTTTCCAAGTGGAAACGTCTGATACATTTGAAGCTGTGGTGGTTCGTACACCAACAGCTTCCAATGAAGTACGTATATCGTATAATAGTTTGCCGTGTTTAAAATTACAGGAAATGCTGAGGCAACATGGCAAGTCTCAAATCTGTATTACAAGCCTTGGCTAACATGAATCAGGACGCGGAAGTCACGCTCATAGAACCCTATCCTCGAGGTACCAGCCACTTCCTGGTTTACTTCGATCAAAGAACCAGGACAATTCATCCGCGGGCTTTGAATTACCTCTTCCAAGCGTGATGGAAACAGGCAATTTAAATGATCTGAAACTTGTTAACGAAACAGTAAGAACGATTGGTGAGATGTTTCCAACACCTCGAACCCATCAACCCAAAGAGGATACTCCGGAGTCCGTCTGGATCCAACCCTTTCAGTCACTGCTTTTAGTATCAACCAACAACCTCTGGAAGAACGTTCGGTGTCTAGACCATTTTCTGCTGTATTTCTTGAATCTTACGATTCATGAAGGGCATCTCGAGGACCTCAAAAGTCTGCTCAGTGAGACAAAGAAGAGAAATGGCCTGCTTGGCTTACATCTTCTTTTCTGCTTAATTAATCTTAAGTCAACGTAGAGCCTTGACATAATGCGTATGCTACTAAAATATGGAGTATCCCCGAATAGTACAGGTCCACGATCGAGCGGTCACTCGGCTTGGTGGACTCTTCTCCATGAAGCTGTCTATCGAAATAACCAACCATCTGTCAAACTGCTCATCGATTCAGGGGCGAACCCCTGGTCACACTTGGACACAATCTCCCAGAGAGCTGACTTGTGTCTTTATGAGGACCATTTAGATAAATGCTCGATCCTGGAGCTCCCGGGTGCAGAGAATGGCAACGATGCGTCCAAACGTCTCCAACACTGGTCGCCACCACTCTTTCAGGCCATACGTAATGGATCAACCTCCTGTGCCCAGACCCTTTTGGACTCAGGAATCGACCCAAACTACTGCCATCCTACACTTCTGACGCCTTTGCACTGCGCTATCCGAATGGGAAATATCGATATGATCAAGTTACTTATCAAGGCAGGGGCTCGACCAAATATTCGTTCCTGGAAAGATTCAGATATTAGCTTGCTAAGCAGAAGATACTGTAATGCGCAAGAGCAACGGAAGGTAGTATATACTCCGCTTCAATCCGCGGTTCAGTCGTGTAGCCTACAAATTGTTCAACTTTTGCTACGTTCCGGCGCAACAGAAGATATATCCCCTGGTCTGAAGGTGAATAGGGAGTGTGAGTTGTATTACAAGGAATCGCCCCTAAGCGCATTACAGATGTCCGTGTCGATTGGACAGTACCAAATGGCAACTCTCTTGTTAGAGGCGGGTGCAAATGTCGATATCCGCCTTGCAGATACCTCGACTGCACTGCAACTAGCGTGCGGGCTCGTATCGACACTGCCATTCGAGAGATTCCGGTTAGGCATTCTACTTTTGGGATATGGGGCAGACATCAACGCTTCTCCTGCGCGGCGTGGGGGCCGGACAGCATTACAGGCTGCATCTGAAGTTGGCGACTATGAATTGGTAAGAGCGCTGCTCTCCAAAGGAGCAAACCCCAAATCGCGAGGTGCAATGCACGGCGGAGTGACAGCATTAGAAGCTGCCATAAAGTCTGGCTCAGAGGAGACAATTCAAGTGATCGCTGGGACCAGTAAGCTTGAGCATCTTCTGAGTCCAACTGACCCGGAGCGAAGCAAGAGTCGGTTCCTTGAGCTAGCAGCTTCCTCTGACAACGAGACACTGTTGCAGACAGTTTTGGAATTCTGGGCCGGTGGAAGCCTGTTGTTGTCAGATGAACAAGTACATTTGGCCACAAGGGCATTGATCAACATGGGGTCTTTGCTTTCATTAAAGCAGCTCTTGGCCATGTATCCTCGAGTTAGCATTGAATCAATCTTCCTGGAAGCTTTATGGAAGAAGAAGGATGAAATTTCCGAGTGGCTTATGACTCTAACTCCACCTCCAGCCTTGAGTCGTAGGCTACCTGATCAGCCCTCACCTCTGTGGGTGGCCCTTCATCAGCGGAATGACTGCGCGGTACGGCACCTCCTCAAAGCCGGTGCCGACCCCAACCAGATATCACCCCATTTGTGTAACAGAGAGGGCGATCCAACCACTTCCTGCTATAGGCACTCGAGAGATACTCTCGAACTGCCAATAATACGGGCAATATCTCATGAGGATGATGCCTGGGACCAAGGTTTAGAAATGGTTAAATTACTCGTGCGTCATGGGGCAAAGATCAACTTTCTGGAATCCGAATCTATCAAAGAACCACCTCTGATGCGTGCCATAGAACAGGAGGAATACGAAAT
The DNA here is from genome assembly GCA_014898925.1 of Fusarium nelsonii. NCBI lineage: Eukaryota > Fungi > Ascomycota > Sordariomycetes > Hypocreales > Nectriaceae > Fusarium > Fusarium nelsonii. Next base: position 83,033 of record JAAVUC010000098.1, on the reverse strand, counting down.
TGCAGAGTTCCTTCTTTCAAGTGGAGCAGATCCAAATGCTATGGATCCTTTTGGGAACTTACCTGTGCTCATCTGCTTTTTACGATATGCAGACGAATTGCCACTTTCTCTGGTCAAGTCATTTCTCAAGCACGGGGCTCGTGTGAAAGGCACCTGGGGCTGCTCCCCGCTCCAGGTCGTCACTCATCGCACAGCAGATGACACCCCTAGCAAGATAGAGAACATGACAGAGATTTGCCGTCTATTAATTGATGCTGGTGCTGACATCAACACCGGTCCAAGCTATCGTTGGCCAACGACGGCTATACAGGAAGCCCTGATAGACCGTAAAAAAGAGGCATTGGTGGAGATGTTCCTTAATGCAGGAGCTGATATTCATGCTCCAGCTTTTAGCACTACTGGAGCAACTGCTTTACAAGCAGCAGCTAAGGCTGGTAACTTCGAAATGGTAAAACGTCTGGTTGAAATGGGGGCAGATGTCAATGCGTCAGCAGCTGAGGGTATTGGAGCAACCGCTCTCCAGTATGCTGCCACCACAGGACATGTTGAAATGGCAATATTCCTTCTGAAACACGGGGCACTCATCGATACCCAAGGTGGCTGGCCCTACAACAGCACAAGTTTGCACAGAGCAACGGAGAATGGAAGGCTCGATATGGTTCATTTACTACTGGAGAATGACAAGGAACCCTGTACAGTGGAGGAGCGATGCCGATATGCTGCACGCATAGCTGAAGGCAGAAGGTTCACAATGATCGCCGCATTTCTAAGAGGGTATAGGAGGCCTTGATTGTTTGGAAACTGGACTTTTCGTTAAACAAGATCGGATTCGAAGAATATGACGCACCGCGGGGCCTGGCTCGCCTATCCAAGTATTGGCACCATCGAAGTAATAATATTCGAAGATTACCGCAGCAACTCAATTTTGGTCGAAAGTCTTCGGTCGTCGTATGAAATGGCTTGTATGCTGTCGGTCGAACTTTCATCAATACAACCTTGACGAGCTCAAGCAAGGGCTTGAGTGTCCTCGAGTGGAATACGTTCCATTGCTATTTGGTACTCAGGTATATAAGAAAACTCTCGTCTATCACTGTCGAGCCATAGGTACCTCAGTACCTTAGTCTTTTCTAGGCCACAATCTACTGCTAGGCTCCCATCTGTGAATCTATCCCCCCCACACTCCAGGCACTCAACTTCCACACTGCAAATACCACCACATATCTGATCCTACATAAAAACAAGCGACAAAGAAAGAGAAGTCGACGAGATGGATCACAGTGGTCCGCCAAAGCGAAAGCGTGGGAGACCTCCAAAGAAAAAGGAAGAAAACAATCCTGCGCGTCGAAAAAGCGGGCGACCGCGAAAACATGCGAATACGCCGGTCCTAGAGCATGAGGACCTTGAAGATGCGGATACTTCGCCTCCCAGAGATACTCCCGCACGCCAGGGTCCTGGACGACCGCGCAAGGAACCCCAAAGCGTGCCGCAGGACCCAGACGAAGAGTATGAGGAGGTTGAGAGCGAAAGTGAGGCACCATCATTTGGAGAGGAGCCTGCATCGGTGGAAGATGATGGGGGAAATACTGCTGGGAGCCGCCCGGTGGAAGGAAATAGGGAGAAGCACAGCGATTCGCAGGATTCGCCGGTTATTAGGCCCCGTTCATCGAACAAGACCAGAGGGCGACCCCGAAAAGAGCAGCCCGAGGAGAGCCGCCGACCACAGACCAGGAACTCCGTGCATCAACAACATGCTGTGGCCGGCTCTGGGGATGCCGATGGTACTTATGATGATGACGCGGACGAGCCTCTTGCAAAAGGCGATGGCTTATGGGCACCAGTAGGGAGAGCGGAGGCCAACATCTGTTTCGAGTTGAGAGAAGAATATCTCAATCGAACAGAAGCGATATCTAAGAAGGCTCGGAGTAAGCCACGCATCACTAGAGAATATATCGACAGGAAAGCCTCCAGCTTTTACCGGTTCGATACCAAGTCCAAGAGAATCTGGACCTCTACGGACGAGGCCGCTTGGCGGAGGAATGGGACAATTCTGCAGAAAAGCAAGCCCTCGACCTATTGCACAACAGAGGGGCTCAACTTTCGTCGGTGTTCAAGCTATGCTTTGAACTGTTCAAAATCGACCCTCTGAGTCTACTGTCATTATATCGCGACTTCGGGTATGACAACAGCGGCAACAACGCAATTCAGAATAAGGATAAAAATGCGTCTAACCTGCTATGATCGCCTACCTTTTGTGACAAGCTCGTGAGGGTCATGGTGCATCCTTTGTTCAGGACACAGGGTGCCAGCCGCCTTATCCCTCCTACGATCACTTGGGCTGTGCTGCTCCATTCAGACGATGCAGCCGGGTTCGAGCCTGAAGAGACAGCTATACTTGACCACGCTGGCTGTCCCAGTCTAGGGATATCACCTGAAGGAAAGGGTTTGAGGGAAAGGTTCAAGGAAAGCCAAAAGGCGCTGGTTGATGCTTCGCTATGCATGACCCCTTTGGCGGAACTCTTCGGCGAAATCGCCAAGATAGCAAAATCCGCTCCCAAATCAGCTGAGGCGGAGTTCAGTTGCAAAAACCAGTGATCTCACCACAATCATCATCGCACTGGATAACCTCAACCCTTGGGGAATGGCAGTGACATGTGAGGCACATTTCCAAATGTATCGTGCCAATCGAGGTGGCCGACGAGGGTACCCGGGCTCTTTCGAACAGCTGAAGGAAGCTTATGAGATTGCTTGGAAGTACAAAGAGAGGCAGATCATATGCCAGTCTATGGGTGAGAAAGACAAGGGTATGTCACAGGGTGGGAAAGGTCACCATGAAAGGCTTGGTAGTCACGAAGGCGATTAGGGCGATGGGTTAACGGCAGGACCAGGGTCTCCAGTTGACGAGGGTCGACCATCTTCCCCTGAATGACAGGATAATAGTGAAAGCGGCGTTGACAACGTCTCCAATCCCCTTCATCAGCGTCATGTTACTACTGGAAACAATAGAATCTCTATTCCCAGTGACAACGTGTCGACTAGAAGAGAGAGGGAGGCCGGTAGTACTCCACGGAACCTGGAAGTCGCACGTTCCCAGGACATTCAAAGGCTGTCAAGTGGAATTCTGGACGCTGATAGTGACACTAGCAGGGAAACTAGGGCTGTGGCGCAATCAACGTCTGGTGGGAAGAGAAAGAAAAGCCCAAATCCCTTGTCAAGCAGGAAAAAGAGAGTCGAAGGGGACCAAAACACGCCAGGGACTGATACATACTTGGACTGGATACCTGGCAACTTACTTCCTGACTCCAATAAGGGCTTTCTTGAGGCTCTTGAGGACAGTGACTCCTCAGGATAGGGCAGCGATGGCATGGCCGAGCAGTTCCAGCCGGAAGGCAGGCCGTATATATACGAATGCCTTGCCAAATATTGATCTTTCGGCTGCAGAGGTAAAAAGAACAAGGTCACGGGAATCTCCTGTAAGAGCCGGGACCTGTCAGAGGTGGAAAAGCCGTGGAGTAATTGCTCGATTGTAAACTTTCCGTGACCATTGGAGTGGTGGACTGAGCATGTATATGCAAGCCCGCAAGGACAGAGCGGGCGATTCAGGCAGTCACGACGGCGCTATAAGACGACAGAGTCTCGAGCCAAAGAAACAGCCAGGCATCTCAAGAGCCTCGAGCATATCGCCAGGGGTTTCGGAGATGCCTCACAATAGCGAAGGCCAGTTTACGAGAGATAGTCAAGGCAGTCAGCAAAGACCACCAGATGGTGAGTCTCAAGGCCGTGGGCAGATGTTGGACGAAGGCATCACGGTTAAACATATTTATGTTTAGAAGCAATTGGAATAAAAGCCACTTAACTTGTCTACGTATCTGTTGCATATAGACGCTGTTATTGAACGATTTGCACTTCTTACCATGTGCAGGACAGTTGAGGTGATGCGGGTCGACGCCATTGACTGCGCGACGCCCCTTCTCGAAGACCTCATTAAAACCGAACCAAGCCCCAGGTGTTCTTCGTCGGTAAAACTTTACGAGGTTCTTTGCAGGCTCCTCCTGGGCCAGCGTCTTGGTTAGAACCAACACCAGTCTTAGGTCATACTGATCATCCTCGACTATATCGAATTCTGAGGCTCGTTCTGCTAGCAAGTTGAGCGTCTTCGTCAGACAGCACTGTTCATTCTTCGTCGGTGGACGAGTGTCGTCGTGTCGACGTTCGAGAGCCCTATCCTCACCTTCGGCAGTGAGGGCTGGATGCTGGGTTTCCTCCTGCTCTTCAGGTTGACGTCGCGAGTTTGACTCAACTGTCTCCAGAGTCGCTGGCCTACTTTCAGCGTCCAACTCTTGAACATGTGTATTCGACCAGCCTTGGTTCTGGCCCGGATGATCGACGACGGTTCCCAAGGCCTCGTTCCTCGACCTCATCCTCTGCTTGTCTTCCCAGGAGCCGCCTTGCTCGCTCTTCATCCTCCTGGAGTATCTGGCCAAATAGCTCATGCTTTGAGCTTTTAACTGGCGTATTCCTGACTACATGTGGATAGACCCTCAAGACCGCGAGACTGGGCCCAGGCGGGATCGTGCGATTTGGGCTTTTGCAATAGTGACATATTGAACAAGGTACATAAAGAAAAGACCCATGTGAGAGGTAAAGGTCTAGATCTAGAGTATGGGGTTTCACGATCAAGTGTACCGATATCCTGGAGTTCCGGAAGTAATCTTGATATACATGGATGAGCGAGACAGATCGGCCACAAAGTCATGATAATTGCAGCACCTCGCCATATCATGAAACGATGTCAAGAGAAACGGACATGTTCCGAAATGATCCGATATATAGAGGATAAGTGTTTTTCCAGTGACTTCGTGTTGATGCATCGATATAGCGGAAGCTTTCCGAACTTTGACATGAGTGTAAGTATATTCTCTCTTTGCCACAAAGTTGGGGAAGAGGGAAACGCGTGGAGAAAGTCTACAAGGAACACTTGGGAGATCGTATCTAACCTCTTGGCTGTCTTCTGTTGAACACCGCTTACAGGACCCATGTTTTGGTCGAGAGGTGCATGGTCTAGGGTGTTTTGTTTGTGTTTCCAGTCCTGATGTATCATCAGCCCCTCATGAGTCTGGACCTTTATCGTTGTACATGAGTACCGTTACATTGTGTCTCCGACATTTCCCATACTCTGCTCTCACAGGAACCTTTGTGTCGTGGACGGTCTCAGAGAAATAAGGGTCAACTTGGTAGGACAAATACAACATAGCTTACTTATTTACAGAGACCTGCCATGTCAGATTTCCCTAGTCCATACCTTGAGTCTAAATAGTACTTCAAGTTTACCTTATCCTACCTTAACCTCGGATGCGATAACCTTACCTTTCAACCCCAAGATCCCCTCACTGTGGCGGCAACTTGGGGATATCGTACGACTAACCTCCACAGAAACGCCCAGACTTTGCGGCTATCTTCGCTAAGCTCCTAACGTCCTGTAAGAAACCATGCAGGGTATGTTGGTGCAACGTCTTGACTCAATTAAATCCCAGGATTCTCCAAGCGACGAGGGTATACCCCGGTCATCTGGGACCGGACATGTCGCCGAAACATGTTGAGCAAGGGCGTATACAGCCCAAAGCTTTGGTGGAAAATTCTTTTTTCAATCTTTGTTTACACTTTTGTCTCGTACAGCATATTTGAGTGACTTCACCACCAACTCTCACGATATGTACAACATACTGAACATTCTAGTCGGCTCCTCAGCGAACAAATACCCCAAATAAGAAATCTACCGACGCCAAGGCGATTATTCCCCGAGTCAGCCACAAGGCCAGACTAGCATAGACTAGTGTGTGATATCATCCCGCTAGAAGTGATCGACTACCAAGAAGGAACAGAAGTGCCGATGATCAGTACAATTCATAGGCAGGCAACAGTCAAATGTTCCTTCAACTGGAAACGAGACGCATGGACCAACGAGGTATTAAATCCATTCGCTCGTCATTATGACTTGTGCAGGGAGGATGTAACCAAAGACTACATCGTGAGACAACCCTTGTTGGTTGGATGTAACCAGAGGAAAGCCGCTAATGTACCTCTATCGCCAAGGTGGAAGGACAAGAGATATGGTAGCTGGGCGGTGTCTGGGCTATTTGACTCCAACTCTACACTCTATAACTGGATAGAATCTCTTGTTATGCTCAAGAATAGCTGTGGTCTTGTTGTATGCGTAAGCGGGGAGTTGAAAAATGCTTGTAGACTCTATCCTCTCAACCCCAAAACAAGGGTGTAATGCCCCGTATTTTCCAGTGTAAGCTTAACGTTAACCATGAGGTGAGCCTTAAAACCCTAAACTGGATAAGCGTAAATTCCTGGGGTCTAGCGTTGGAGGATCGGCAATTAATAGTGGACGTTGGTTATTAACGTACATAAATAACCTCTCACACGACATGTTTTTACTGTGCCGATTTGCCGAGAAGGAACAGGCTGCAGAAGACAGAGATACGGTACCCAGTCTCGGTCTCTCCGCACTCGCACACCTTTTCTTTCTCTACTTGTCATGTTAATTGATTCCCCATGAGCTAATGACTTGACACTCAACCAATTGCATTTTCACGATATACAGCCTCTTGAGAAAGGTTATGGAGGGAACCACAGCGTCATACTCACCAGTTTGGGTTGGAATGCTGTAATATTCGTAGAGTCAACTTCTCAACAAAGCAAACCTCGTCTATAGCACAATCTTAATATTTGCAGGCCATCTCACTTACGGATCCGCCATCACGACTCTCTTCCCCCGCATCCTCACAGTGAAACCAACAACCATGTCCATGTCTCCCCGTTTCCACCCGTTTTCTCAACCTACCAAAGAGATCATATCTACCCCGTACTTTTCGTTCTGCGGGGAAAATACCAGAAAAAACAAGGACGTGCACCCCCTCAGCTTCTGTTAACGGGCATGATCCGCTCCCTTTTTTCCCCAACTTACCCAACTCCCCACGTCTACTGTGACTCCAGCTGGACTCTGTTGGTACGAGTGTTACCATTGCCAGGATGTGATACAGCAGTTGTGCAACGGTGTGATGCATGAGTCGGAGATAACAGTAACAAACACTTTTTGCTTTGCAGAGATCTGCGAGGTGACAGTTTGTATTGGGCAAGATATAAGGTCTCCTCCTCTCTCCTCTGCAATTGACTTTCCCAACCAACTTCCCTCTTAACTTCCGCCATAAGTACTCTTCTTCTCTCATCCCCTTCTCTCATCTTTGAGTACTCCTACAATGGTTCAACAACCGTCAGCTGGCGAGTCTGCTGGCCCTGTGGTCAAGGGCGTCATTCCCACAGCCAAGCAGGCCTTCACCGATCTCTTCATCTGGAAGCAGCGCGTCGTCATTACAAATGAGCATGGCGAAGAGACCACAGAATGGAGAGACCCGGATCCTATCAAGAACCCCATCAGCCTCATGGCTCAACTGTCCGGCAAGGATTGGATCTTCTTCCTCGTCGGCTTCTGCGCCTGGACCGCCGATGCTTTCGACTTTCACGCGCTTTCAATCCAGACCAAGAAGCTGTCTCTCTACTACGACACAAGCAAAACATCTATCACAACAGCTATTACCCTCACCCTTCTCCTCCGCTCTGTCGGAGCCGCCATGTTTGGTCTTGCTGGTGACAAGTGGGGACGCAAGTGGCCCATGGTCTTCAACATGATTATCCTCGGTGTTCTCCAGATCGCCACCATCTACAGCACCACATTCCAGCAATTCCTCGCGGTGCGAAGTCTTTTTGGCCTATTCATGGGCGGTGTTTATGGCAATGCCATCGCCATGGCTCTCGAGCAGTGTCCGTAAGTTTGACCCAGCGCTAAAATTGGCGATGCCAAGTTTGCCAAGTTTTGAAGCCGTTTCTATTCCCGTGCTAACAGCGGTTTAGCTCCAACGCCCGAGGCTTGATGTCCGGCATTCTCCAACAGGGGTACTCATTCGGCTATGTCTTGGCTGCATGCGCCAACCTTGGCGTTGGTGGTAGCACAGAGAGTTGGAAGACTGTCTTTTGGATTGCTGGTATGTTACTATCTAAGCCGTATTGAAACTTTCACTAACATCTATCTATAGCTGGAATCTCCATTGCTGTCGGTATTGTCCGTATCTTCTTCCCCGAGTCTCAACAATTCCTCGAAGCCCGCGCCAAAGGAAAACAGGCTTCTTCTCCCGGTGCTTTCTGGCAAGATTGCAAGAAAATGCTCCTATCTGAGTGGAAGATGTGCGTCTACTGCTGCTTCCTCATGACTTGGTTCAACTACTACTCCCACACCTCCCAAGACTCCTACACCACCTTCATGCTTGAGCAGAAGGAACTCAACAACTCTGCCGCTTCTCGTGCTTCTATCCTGATGAAGACTGGTGCTTGCGTTGGTGGTACAATCATTGGTTACCTAAGCCAGTTTGTTGGTCGTCGACGTGCCATCTGTGTCTCGGCCTTTATGTCAGCTCTCCTCATCCCAGCCTGGATCATGCCAACCACCGAGAGGGGATTAAGTGCGTCAGGCTTCTTCATCCAGTTCTTTGTGCAAGGAGCGTGGGGTGTGATCCCTATTCATCTCAACGAATTGTCTCCTCCTGCCTTCAGATCATCATTCCCTGGTGTTACTTACCAGATCGGCAACATGATCTCATCCCCTTCAGCCCAGATCGTCAACGCTGTTGCGGAAAAAACATTCATCACTCTCGGAAACGGTGACAAGGTCGAAGCATATGGACCAGTCATGGGTGTAGCTACCGCTATCATCGCCCTTGGTATCATCTTCACCACCATGTTTGGCCCGGAGAAGCGTGGACGAGCTTTCGAGCATGCGGTTGCTGGTGTTCACAATGAAGATCTGCCCCAGCATCACAAGAAGGACATTGAGACTGCTAGCGTTGAGCAAGTTGAGTTGGATGATAGAAAGAAGGCCAAGGAGGAGGTTTAGACCTTTGTAGAGGAGCTCTTTGGATGATGGTAGATTAGTTGTGTTGGAAACTTGTTAGCTGAGCCTTACCTCCGAGGCGAGATACCCTTTGAATACAGTCTTTATGCAACTCGAGCTTCCTGCGATATCTGTTCGTACACATATGTTCCATTAGCAATAACAGTACTGGAACCTTTGTTTCATACAGAGTCACTGCTTGTTGACATCCAAGATTGCTTAGCCGCGTCCGCAATGGCAATGTACTGTCTATAAGCCTACAACTTTTGAAACCACCTGTTATGTGAACTTCATGGCTAGGGTCAAGCAGCCGCTCTTGATGGGTAGCAGATTCCCTTGTCATTTGCAGCGGCATTCGACTTCTCACTTAGCGAGACGTCGCGAAACAGGAACCAATACTAACAGATTCGACACAAACAGTGCATAGATAGCCAAGACTTGGAATATACAGATGATTATTCTCCGTTGAAACGTTGCAGAAAATGTAGTTCTAGATGAGGGTTGTTCCCAGTCCACCAAAGCATACCGGGTAAGCGGCTCAAGATATACATCGCCAAGACTGTTACTCCAACGAATTAAACCGATACTGATCCCAAAAGGAGATGTCGCCCTTCCCGTTATTCCCAGTGGGGTGGCCCATCCCAGTCCATTTATACTTTTTGTAAAGCGGGACGGAGAAATTGTTCTGTGACGCGATAGAGTTTAGTCTATCACAAGCGTAAAATTAGTGTGACTGTCAAATCTGGCAATTCCAGATAACGACATCTATTCCATTTACAACAATAGCACAATTCTTAACCAGAAACGCAGAGATAACAGTTTCATTCACTTCATGCAGGGTTCTACTTGCCTCTTCAAGACGCTTGGCCGTTTGTAATGTGGGTTGATCTAACTACTCCAAGATTGATTGTGGAGTTTGATCTTGGTGAAACATGGGGCTCCACGGTTACTCAGCATCCCACTTCACGGACAAGATGGGATGAATTGTATTGTGGAGATCTAATAAATTGCGTACCTTGGGTTTCCCATGGGGATGATTCTTGGCCAAGGCTCTCATATCCGGGCTTGGCTGGGGATGCGGATTGGAGGAATTGGACAAGCTCCTCATGGGTGAAACTGTAGTATTGGGAAGCGACGTTAAATAGAGCAAAGCAATACGCAAAACAGGAAAAACAAAGAGAAAAACAAACTAGGCTTTCGAATTGATTGTCAGTAAAAAGGTAGGTATCTGTATTAAGCCAACTGTATATGTTCAGATACCATGATCACATAGTCTCAGGTTCAGTCGGCAGCCATGGTTTCAAGACGGCATTTTAGATATAGCCCAATCACTTCCAAACCAACCATCTTATCAATCAGATCAAAGTACAGAACCTAACTCATGCATGGAAGAATGATATCCACTCCTAATTAGCACAAGGCATGAAGCTCCACCAGCAATCTCAAGGACAAGCCCACGATGGAAAGGCTTGGCTGTCCTACTTATTCCCATTGCCTCTGCACTCAACTAACCCTTCTCTCAGGTTCACACCAAATCCAACCGTCGTCACTCTTTTGTCCTATTAGCCTAGTTGCTACAGTCATTCTTTTAAGCCTCTGGAAGGTTACACTATACCCAAAATGCGCACCTCTACTCTCATTGCGTCTCTCGCTGCTACGGTCTCAGCCTACGACTCTTGGCTGAACGAGCCTGATACTGGTCTTGATACTTACCTCGCCAGCACTAACTGGACTCAGGGCAGCCGGCCCCTCCTGAAAGACATCCGTGGTGTTCCTGACTTTGACTTTGCTGCTCGTCAGACCTTGACTGATCAGCAGTACGCTTTCTACCGTACTGCTGCTGCGGGAGAATGGGCTTACCGCAACAACCTCAAGGTCTGGGAGAAGGCCAGACTTCGACCTCATCAACTCGCCAGTATCCGTGGTCTCAATGAGACTCTCGGAGTTACCATTCTCGGCCACAACTTCAGCGCTCCTATCTTCATCTCACCTGCTGCCCGCGCCGGTTACGGTGATGAGGAGCGTGGTGAACTCAACTTTGTCGATGCCGCCGCTGAGGAAGACATCCTCTACGTCGCTGCTCTTTACGCCTCCAAGTCCATCGAGGAGATCGGTGCTCAGCGTAAAAAGCACGGTAGCACTATCTTCCAGCAGATCTACACCAACGCAAACATGTCTGTCACATACGATGCTATGAAGCGTGCTGAGAAGCAGGGTGTCAAGGCTTTCGTCTGGACTATTGATGCCCCTGGTACTGCTGTTCGCCACCGCGCTGCTCGCTACGACACCACCAACGCGTATGTACAACATCACAACGAACCATGAACTTGACTGACATTCTACCAGCAACGCTGCTACTTCTGTCCTTAGCTGGGACCTTCTCGAGCAGCTCAAGGCTCAGACCAAGCTTCCCATTATCCTCAAAGGTATCACTACTACCGAGGATGCCCTTCGTGCTGTTGAGGCTGGAGCCGATGGTATCTGGCTGTCCAACCACGGTGGCCGCCAGGTCGACTACTCTCCCTCCCCTCTCGAAATTGCATACGAGATCCGTCGCAACGCTCCTGAGGTCTTTGAGAAGACTGAGGTTATTGCCGACAGTGGTGTCCGATATGGTAGCGATGTTATCAAGCTGTTGGCTCTCGGTGTCAAGGCTGTCGGTCTTGGTCGTCCGTAAGTACTCTGATAATATGAGTTGATGATTCTGTACTAATGTTCAACAGCTTCATGTACTCCAACGTTTACGGTGTCGAGGGTCCCAAGAAGCTCATCCAGATTCTCAAGAGCGAGATCCTAGCCGATGCTGCTCAGGTCGGAATTACTGACCTTCACAACATCCCTTCCAAGGTGGTGAGTAAAGGCTCATTGTGCGTAAGAGAACATTCTTGGCTAATGGTTTTAATAGCTCAACACCCGTGCCTTGGAGCGTGATGTTTACCTGATGGATGAGAATTGAGCTCTTCTGAAGGAAGAAAGTGCATTGGTGATAGCATGAATATATACATCCTAACTCTAAGCTGCATATCTCAGCGTCGCTCAAAACCGTATTGAATTTGCCGGCCTCTTGTTCTAAGTACGATCCTAGACCATTGGTATTGATACTTACCTAGCGACCATGATAGGAGGAAACTGAGCACCTATGTACATAATGCCTTAGATTTATATGCCACCTCAAGTGACCACAAGGCTGTATATTACATGTGCACTACCATTCGGAGACGATCCTTGGCGACCGTTGACTCTGGCCGTGATTGGCAGTGCCAACAGATGACAGCTGTCAACACGAGCTGGTCATTTGCACATCAAACCTGCTTTAGATGTTTTTCGCTCTCGTTTTCTTGTTCCCCTTTCTCTTTTCATGTCGAAACCGTTTATTTCGTGACCGCCGAGCAACTACTTATAATATCTTGTGCGATTAAGTGGTCTCATGGCTACGTGTCCAGAAGGCTCAGCCACTCCTTCTTGTTCTTCTGAATCTTCCGACGAGACCCTGTCCACTACCTTGTGTGGGATGGCTCTGACGGCGATATATCCAGTCTCCTCTCGAGACTGTACATCTGCAAGCTGTAAACGAAGATCCCGAAGCGCTCTTGCCCTCTCAGGCCCACCGAGACTCGATCCGCCTGATGGAACAGGTACATAAGGGTTATCTCTCGTCAATGAGCTTGCGAATCCAAGGACCTCTGGCCCTACTATAAGCGCTTCGAGTATAAGTCCCAAGATCGCAAGAATCTGGAGAAATAAAGTCGTTATGAGAAGTATAGCAATCCAAAGTTGGGTTACACGATATACCTCAAAGGTCGTAGTCATCGTCGCAATAGTTGAATTCAGGAAAGGGTCAGGGTTGAAGTCATCCTCAAATACTGTGTTATTGCCACTAAAGGCGCTGAATGTAACATTGGTATGCCCAAGTGGATTTAGCGTAGCATCCCAAAAGGTGTTAAAGGTAGTTGTGAGCCGTCGAGATACCTGATCCGGGAATATTGAACGGTCTATTGTGGCCCAGTCCCTGACGTCCTGTCCAGCGTAGGGATGCAGCTCGCCCATAATATAATTTTCTGTAGCCGACGGGCTGTTGACATTCGTATCTCCTGATGCCTGTGGCCAAAATGACACCGCTTGCTTTAACCTGCCGAAGTCCTTGTTCATCAGTCTGGGAAGACGGTTGGGGGAGAGTTCGTTCTTGACTCGTCGTTGCCGGTAAGCATAGCAACTTGTTGCTGATGGGCGTGGACCGCAGTGTATGTCCGTCTCGAGCCAGATTGTTTGCATAGTACAGCTGATAGCTGACCAGGCGAAGGTAGTAACACCCCGATCATTCCGATCTTGCCATTGAATAAGATATAGTAGTTGCAGGGGAGGTGGATCGTCGAGGGCTTTCCACTCTTTCCATGGTAATGGACTCTTGATATCAATAATTTCCCCTGCGGCTTCTTCTCCATCGATCGAGGTCCTTGCAATCGTGTCATCGACAAAGTCATGCGTAACATTATATTTATCGTCGGCTAAGGAGCATTCGAGTTCAATGTATGAGGACTGCGCGGTGAAGTTGTATTGTGTCATCTCATGCGAAGACCCAAAACCACGAAGCTTGATCCCTAGTAGGGATGCGTAATGACCGTCACCATTCGCGAGGGCGTCAAGATCCACGAGGTAAGTCTCCCCTATCTTCCTGCCCTTTTGCAACTGTGGGATCTTCGGCAACTCCCACATGTCCCTTGGGAATCGCTTTTGCTCGGGGGATGAAAGAAGGCTTGAAGAATACAGGGCTATAACGCCACCTTTTGTCGATCTGAGAGATGGTTGAGTGAGATAGCTGGATGTCTGATACGCCGGATGTAAGTAGTATATAGTGCCACTTGAAGCTGCGGTCGCGTTTCCGGTGGATAGGATTCTTGATGAGCTCTGTCCGCCTAATGGTGACAGTGCCCAGGTGAAAAGTATGAGAACACTAAGGAGTACATGGGTGTGGACAAAAAACACACGTTCAAGGGCCGTGGCAAAGCTCTGGCTACCAAAGACTTGCTCTAACACAGCAAGCCTGACACCGTTTGGCTGCTCCAGGCTCCAACGGGCAAGGTTCTTGTAGAAGCGACCTGCTACAGCAGCAAACAAGATGGGATATAGAGAGGGGCTTAGCCTGGTCAGCTCCAGTATCCGTTGACCGTAGCTTGACTTCGTCTGGCCATTCAGATCTACCACAACTATGGCAAGAGCTACAGAGTATGTTAGCAGAAGTCCGATATGGGTCAAGGAAAAGGGTATTACCTATGAAACACATCGGGATCAATGTTAAGACAACGTTCCAAGCCCATCCAATGTGAGCAGCTAATCCTGTTTGTTTGAGATTTGTTGGACCACATTGTAATGCAAGCTCTGCTCCGAAGGCTCTATTAACGTCTTGGCTAATGGCGGATTCCAGGCTCTGATTGTTGTTATCAGACCCTTGAGTCCCGATCGAAACATAGACTGGCTTCCGTGTGGTACACTTGGGCCTATTATTCCTTGGGATACGTCAACAATCAAGATGGGAAGAATAGACATTTAAACTTACCAATATCTTGCAATTATGCCAAAGCAAATCAAACTAGCGACAAGGACAGCGCTACAAACTCCCGCTACCCCCTCAGGTCCCATCAGGATAGTGTTTCGGCTCGAATTCCCATCATATTTTGGGATATTGAATACGGAAGGATGTAATGTCGACGTTGGTTGCAACAGTGTCTTCGAATATGATGGTGTTGTTACATTTGACCCTGGAGGGTATAGAAGACCGACACGGTTCTCTGCGTGCCGAGATAATACTGAAGTGATAATCCTCGAAGCAGGACATCCAGAACCACACGCACTCTGGGAACAACATCCTATAAACGGTGGTTCTGTGAGGTAGCAGGCATAAAAATAGTCTGGAGAATTCAAACAGTCCTGATTCGGTATGGCAGAGTACATGTGTTTGTCGAAGGACAAAGGCCGCACCTCGTTTGCGGAACATATCCCGCTGCTGTCGGCACAGGGATTGCTGGTACAGCATCCAATGAACTCAATCCAGGCATTTTCGCAGATATAGAATTTGCTACCTTTTGGGCACTCAAATCCGAAGTACACGGCGACGGCGGTATGGTTGGATGGCATGCTTTTTAATGGAGGGATAAAATAACAGGAAGAAGTTTGAGGAAGATTAACAAGGAAAATATGGGAAGAAGGACATTAACAATTACCAAGGGAATACGGGGGCGAATACACAAGAGAAATCAGGCTCTGGTGTTGTACAAAGCATCAGGGTACAGCCGCTGACATCCATCCTTGCACAGCTGCAAGGCAGAATAATGAACAGTACCCAGGGTGATCAGGTATCGCATGACATGGAAATCACTCCATAGTCTTTTGAGAACATTGATTTTTGAACAGACATATAGGTCCGATTAAGCTCCGTTACTAAATTTTCTATGTCTTGCTTCACGTAAATGTAACAAATACAACATAGAATGCAACAAGGTAATGGTTAATATTGAAAAGATCTTTGCCGCGGGATATGACAGGTGATTAGCGCCCAGTCTCACTTATATGCTATATTTAGTCAAGATCAGCAACAGACTTTCCAAGATTAGTAGTTGACACCTGCAATATAACGCGATGTATTCATCATAGCCTGATAAATTTGTATGAGTTTAGGCTGCTTCTATCTCGCGTGTTGCTCCACTATCTACCCTTCTTGAGCCTCGTAATAGATTATTGGTATATATTGCAGTAGTTCCTACTTGGATGGCTATGATTACATGAGATCCCTGGATAGCCTTTGGATGTCGCTATTCAAATGCCATTCTGCCTGACTAGCCTTACAACTCCCATGTCGCCAGATAGCACGACAGATATTTAACTGCCTGGCCCTTCTCTTCCATGCCCCATATTGCCTCGAGTATCTTTTCGGAGATGGCTGGAAGCTTGCTCAGCTGCACATAGCAGAGTAGGGGGTCTAAAGCAATGAGCCCAGTCTTGATAACTAGCTATTATGTCTTTCTAACGCTCAGAGAGAGGATACTAAAACGCCTGCATAGTATCAGGCCTTCGATGCTCCAAACTCCCGGGAGCGGTTACCCCAAGGCTAGAAATCGTTTTGGCGACTCATACGAGGTGTTGCAACTCTGAAAGACTTGACCCATGCCTAAGCCTTCCATCACGATATCATCATCATCCTCAACGGCAGTTCGAGTTACATGTGCCCGTGTTCTGTTGTAGGTTTCCTCTGAAAGGCTACCGGTGATCCTGGCTCGGCCCACTCCCAGACCATTCTCATGCCTCCGGTGAATGCACGGTTGCATGGTCCGCCTTACACAGTAGCAGAGCCGACTGTTGGAAGTGTCGTCAGTGGCATGTGCAGTCATATCTGAGCGTCCAGCGTTGGAAATGGCACCACTGCCGTTTGGATCAGTTAGCCCTCGCATGGGTCCAACGACATTATCCTAGAGACGGCCACCTCTCGGTGTGTTTTGCGTGCCCAGTTGGATGCCAGTGTTTGTGCTCCTGTCAAAGCTAGTCATCAAAGCGGACTGATGGACAACTTTCGCACGGTTTTTGTTGTCAGGTTCCATGCGTCGAATTGCATGCGAACCTTCAATTGTCGGGCTCTATGGTCCCGGGGTATGTCGCGGCCCCGTGAGCGAGACCTAGACGAAGGCGACCCGTGTCGGTAAGGAGGGCTTCGGGAGCGATGGCCGCCGTGACTTGCCTCGTATCGGTTGGTGTCATGATGATGAGGGTGGGAGTGATACGCTGATTCTCCGCATCGACCTCTATCACCGTACCGAGTCTATTGATAGCCACGGTCCGGCCTACGACTTCTGTCGTTTGGAGATCTACAGTTCTCTCGACTATGATCTCAACTACGAGGTCGCTCATATCTATGACCATGACATGGCCATTGGCCACCGCGCGCCGTCCGATCATTTTTGATCCGTTGATTACTTCCAATTATTGAGCTGTTCTTCTTCGTAGATGTAAAAGCAAACGTGGGTATGGAAGAGAAAGAACTCTACAGAAGGAAATACATCGAGTAACATATTCAGAGTGGGGGAAGCTACAGGCAGCCGTCATTCCAGGGGTTATGGTGGACACTGGTAGTGCTAACAACTGATCTTAACTAATCAAGGTAAATCGTAGGCCGGCTTGTGGTTTAAAGTCATGGCCCAAAGGAGATACTGCTATCTTTGTGAATTAGAGGCGCTGACTGTGCCACAAACCACTCGTCCTATCTGAAGATCATGTGTCAATCTTCCCTCAGCTGTTTCGGTAACCTCATCTAGCATTCCAGAGACCTGCATGTTGACATGAAACTTAGAGCAACTCGAGTAAAGTAATAAAATATCCGAATGGATATTCTCAAGTTGAAACTGTTCAGAGTCATCGAACAATGTTGGGCAATTTGATCGATTAATGAACTAGTCTGCCACTCTGCAGGATATTGCAAGCAAAGATAGTCGAATTAGAATGACGGCAGGCATATATGATAGCTGTACCAGATCAATCGGATCACTGCACTAACTACATGTGGGATACAGAGCCATTCCTCCTTGACACTTCCTGCGTGAAGTCCGATTGCTGTACAAGACAAGGATCCCCTTGAAAATTTGCAGACTTAGACATCCCTGACGGTCTCCCAGTGCACATCTCCCGAGAAGGTGTATGAAACGTGGTCAGGAGACAAATACTATCCACGGGAAAGTATTGTTATTGTTACAGTATGAGGAATTGTTGTACTTACATTCCGGACAAAGGATGGATTCGTGTCCAACAAGCATCATGCATCTACACTTTTGCATTGTCGGTCAAGGGTTTGCAGCGATGATAAAGCTGACCGCTTGACTGGAAACTTGTCGGTACGCTTCGAGAAAGGCCTCGTATTTATCAGGGTTTCCCACTAGGACACCCTTCCATCCAGCCAACTCTAGATAGGTGTTAAAGCGAACCCCTATGTCGTCGTGTATCTTGGCTTTGAATCGAGACACATCAGACGGGCAACTGGAGTAAAACATCTGAAAGACACTGGGTCTTAGTTGCGCGTAGGCGACGAACTGGTATCCAAGGAGGCCTGCAGTGAGGATGAAACTGATTTTTGTGAATGGCATGAGCTGATAGAGGCTCAGTAGGCTGCTTTTATTGTCGATGGCCCCAGCCCAACAATACTGAATGCCGTCGAACTTGACGATGATGTTAGTCTTTTGGTCGCATGCTCGACTGTGAGTGATCTCAAATACATGAGGTAGTAGCCATGTGTTGGGCGGTGTGCGCCAAGCGGCAACAGATCCAACCAGCCTCATGCCGATATCCTGGATCTCTCGTGGGCGAGGAAGTTCGATCTTTCGAGATTTTTCAGCCCGTTGAGCCTTTTGAACTTTTTGTATTCGTCGGCTGACTCTCCGCCTTTGTTCACGGTTACCTCGCCGGAACACCATCTGTTCTGGTTGCGACACTCTTGAGAATGTTTAATGAATGAAGATTAATCTAGTTGTGAGAAGAAGAAGATGTCTATTGTTCCTTTGTTGGACCTTTGATGTGACTGAGGTTCAATGGTTTTGCTGCGTTTTTTGGCACTGACCCCAGCCGGCACTGACAACGGCAGCTTTGACCTCAGATGTGATTGCACAATCCTTTGTTCGCAAGCTTGCACCTTTCAAGCTACTTCCATCTTCCAACATTCTCGAAATTCTGCATATCAACTATCAAGCGGACGTCCTCCTTGGAAGATTCACGAAACCATCGACTATGGATATCGAAGGCGAATCTTCCGACCCGTCACAGACCTTGATTGATCTCACTCGCGACACATTCAATCATGGTCTAGACAGAAATCCGCCAAGACCTGAATGCAGCACGAAGAAGAAACCCGGAAGGCCTCCAGGATCCAGGAACAAGGCCAAACCCGCCATTCCATCTACTGACGGTCTCGAGCTCCGAAATCGAACCGTATCTCTGTCCCAAGATGAAGTCAACGATATCCGGGATCATGAGGATTACATTCCTGGCGATCATGACATCAGTGATTCTGACTCTGAATTCAGATTCGAAACCGAAGCCACTTCCATACACAGAGAAGGTTATCGAAAGGGAGTTCGAAACATGACCCGACTGCTCGAAAAGAAGGGTCCTTTCACCAGGAGTATGGTCGAATCTCATCACCCATTCTCTTCTTCGCCCAATCGTCGGCACGCCATCGTCTGGAACCAGGCCAGGGAGGAGCAGCTTAATACCTCCTGGGAAAGCAGTCTCGAGAAGGCAGCCTTGGAACGTCCCTCGGCCTGCGTGCCCAATCGGCTAGGGGCATGGAAGCTTTCTCTCCAACTATTCGGGATCGACCCTCTCAACTTGGTGTCCATGTATCGTAACATGGAGTTCGACAATCGCGCCAGCGATTGTTTTGAGCACCGCGGAGTGATGAAGCGAAACCCACTATGGACCGAGCACTTTTGTTTAAAGCTCAAACGAATTATGGTACACCCTCTTTTCAACAAAGATAACAACTATCGACTTATCCCTATTGTCATTAGATGGGCTGTGATATGCAGGATCGATGATGGCCATGGGTTCACTGATGAGGAACAGCGAGTTCTTGACCACCACCATTGCGGTGACCTTCGTCCGTCAATTAGTCCGGATTCAATGGTCGAGCGTTTTCGGGACTACCAAAGGAAGCTCAAGGGCGATGGACTTGGTATGTCGAGACTCGCAGAGCTAATGTCCCATATTGCCGATCATTCCGGAACTGTCGAAAGTCGACCTCTTGCCAGCATTGCTTCTGTCAAAACTCGAGACTTGACAGTCGTCGTCAAGGCTCTAGACAACCTCGACTGCGATACAGTCAACATTCCCTGCGAGACGCATTTCCTCGTGTACTCTGACAGCAAAAAGACCCGAGGCTATCCTGTGGGAGTTGGGGAACTCTTGGACGCCTACAAGAGGTCTTGGATCAACCTCCAACGACGTGGTATTTCGGACTATACTGAGGTCTTAAATGCAGGTGTGTTGCATGATAGAGTGCCTCGTGAAGCATCAGTTGAAGAACCCGCTGGGCGCACTACCGAAAACTTTCAGCGCTCTAGTCGCTTGCCCTCGATACCTGAGGACGGCGAAGTTCAAGAAGAGGGTATTGCTGCCAATTCCAGCCCTCTCGATGAACACATGCACAAGTCCCGACGTGCCTTGATCAGAGGACAGCACGATAAAGAGGTTCTTCCTGCCTCAAACCATATCAATGGCGAATACTCGCATGAGCCCCGAAGCTTCTTGATGAGCCACTATGAGGTGTTCGAGGATCTCCCTTTTGCTGAGCTGCAGACTTCTCAGGGTGTTTCCTCAACCCAACCCTCTGGTAACAGTTCCATCCAAGATCGTCATTTTTCTCAATCAGTGTTCCCTATTTCTACACCGGAGGAAGAGCATACTTTGCTGCGAACGGCAGAACCGTCCGCCGTTCTTCATGCCAGCCGACATTCCTCTTGGGGTTATTTGGGGCCCAAGGACAACAAGACAAACGATGCCACAAGCGACTTTCTCAACGTAGACGACCTCGTCAGCGGAGACGGTAGTAGAAGTACCAATATCAAGGCACCCCCTACTCCGAGACGTCCTGGGGCTTCAAAAAGATCCGGGCTACCCGCGTCACTGCCAAGTCGACCGGTAACATTGCCAAGTCGGCCTGGGACCCTACCAAGCCACCCTGCGTCGTTACCACCTCGACCTCAAAAGAGGGTATCTGACAAGCCTCAAGGCGGTGAACCCGCAAAGAGACAAAACATCAATCGTGGTGAAACGGATGCAGTTGAGCTATATCGTCTGCATCAGAGGATGTCTTGCCGCCCGCGAAGAAGAACTCTTCGACCTAACAACTCGCAGCCCCCTGTTGGTCCACGGGCCTGGCGAGAGGACCGTGCGCAGGGAAGAAAGTAAAGGTGGTAAACAGATTTTTTGAACTATTGAATGTTACATGACAACAGGATACCCAAGTCCGAGATTTTCTTCTGTTTGGTAGAGTTTGTGGCAATAGATAGTATAAGCGCGTGTTCTGGATTTTGTACGTAGAAATCGATGGATCTCTTGAGACTTTGCAACCTGAATACCAATTCTTGTGTACGTTGACGAATGCTTTCATCAAAAGCAAGATTATAGAGGCAGAACGGAGGAACTCACAACGAGTTATACTACATGGTTGGACGCATGGTTATCGTCGTGGTAGTCTCTAGATACACAAATCAACTATAATCACAAGTTTGGCGACTCTGATCCGGCCTTTTGCTGAGTAAACTGATAGTACTTGGGCCCTCTCCGTGGAGTATTTATTCGACAGCTCGAAACACCAAAACAACGACATGTTCCATTAAAACATCAGATACCATTTCATTTATTCCATCGTTCAACATGCAGTTCCCTAATACCTATCCCCTACGCGGGCCCTTAGATTCTGACAGTCCAAGATCTTCCATCTACTTAGGGTCAGTGACTATTGGATGAGGTGAAATAGGAGATAACTTACTTCGAAAGGCTCGAATAGATCCAGTCGTGAACTGCGAAGAAAAGCTTCGGCGTCCAGTCAGAGAAGCCCAACGGATGTTGTCAACCTCAGTGAAGGGAGATTCAGTCTTGGGTGCAACACTGAACATTATGCCGCCTACTGAGGCAGATGGGTTCATTGCCTTGACCTGACGATACGCCTGGAGGAGTGTTTCTTCGCTGTCAACACGAAAGGCGATGGTTTTGGAGGCACTTGGAACTTTGGTGAAGACATCTTTCTGAGTACCGCCGCCCCGGCTATTGCTGTGAATAGCCAGGCCGGGAGGAGCGCGGCTTCCTGTGCGACCGATGGATTGAAGCACCATGCTATCAACCATGGTGAGCTGTCGACTAGGACTGGGGCGATAGCTATCGTAGGGACGCCTCCAGGGACCCCATCTTGGGCCACGAGGTGGTTGGCTTGCACCAGTGAAGTGAGGAGGTTCGTTCTCAGCTACGATAGTAGGTGAATCGACCTGCTCGGAAGTGAGTTCAGCAGGCTGCGTATTCTCCTCGGGGGGCAAATCGGCCTCAAGACCGGCAGACTGAAGAAGGGAGGGATCCTGGTTCTCTTGTCCCAAAGCATATGAAGGCTCAAAGGACGTTCGTGGTTCCTGCTGCGGCTGCTGTCCATTGTATCGTACAGTCCAATTTTCATAAGGACCAACGCGATAGCGAGTCCTGCGGCGAGGGGGTACTCCCTTAGGCATTGCGGCGTCGTGGTGTCGTTTGCTTTGTAGAAGGGAAGCGAGGGGAGAGTTGGAGGAGAGGGAGAGAAGCTCGCATTGTATTTGGGAAGGTGCATGCTGTTTGGAGCGAAGGAAAATTGCGTGCCTGGATGCCTAGAGGTGAATTTCAGCGCCGCGCTCTGAATTTGGCGGCAGGCACCTGAGCCGGAGGTGCGAGCCTGCTCCTTCCTCGCTTGAGGAATAGGCACAAGACTTGGGACTTGGGCGAGATCTTCCAAGAACGACAAATATGGACTCTAAGCCCCCTTTTCTTCAGATGGCAGAGTCGGATCTTCTTCTATGCAAGACTCACAGAAAACTAATACGCCGGTGTTTTGCTTCACTAGTCAAGGTAAGGAGATTACAGTGAACGCATTTTAACTTCGTCGTTTTACTTCATCTATCTTCTTTGGTTCAAAGGGAAATACTTCCATCAATATATGTATTCTTATGCTATCTCGACCTGTCGTTTATTTCTGTCTCATCTTCCAAGATCTTCCTCCAGCGGACCCCTTCTCTCCAGACCGGTTACCAACTCGTCTCACCATGAAAGACCTTCCAGCTCTTCAAGATCCTCTAGTTCCTCTATCCAGCGCCCACAAACATGACCACTGCGAGAGCGATACCTCCGATTTCGACTGTCGGAGCGATTAGGCATGTAGTCCCCGAGTTACGTCTATGTCTGTAGGACACCAGATTACTGACAAGATACACCATCGGTCAACGACATTTTTTCAAGAAACTAGGAAGATCTATTTATCGAGTAGTAGGTCGACTTGGTGCGCAAAGGGGACTCGGCACTTTTTTTAAAAGCAGACGAGAAAGCAAGCCAAATATTCTCGAAGCTGCTTGGCCCTATTGGGTACTGGATCGAAGCAGACGCTATGCGCTTCGAATGTCTTTTTCATAGGCAATATTGGGAGGCAGTGCGTAAGGACCACTCTACCCATCTTGTTATCCGAATCCCACTCTCAAAACCTTCAACTTACAGTAATGTAACCTTACTTACTAATCTGCCTAAATCAGCCGGAATCTCCGCACGGGAACACCCCTCTTCTTTAGTGAATCCTCTGACATTCTTGGATCTCTACTCGAAAAGTCCTTGTACTCATGTCTACCCCAACACGGCAAGCCACCGTCGAGCACAACCTCCTCAAACCCATCTTCGAGGGGAACACCATCCAGTCGAGGGTCAGTCTGTCGTAGGAAGTGTCCTTCTTTATTAAAAACCCACCCCACGATCTCTCGATCCCATAGCCTTTCCCAACCATAGAAGTCATCGCCAAGGAAGGCTTCAGCTGCCGAGAAGCCAGGGTGATAGGCAGGACCAATGACAATATAGGATTTCCCTTTCGCTTGGGGTCGTAAAACGATTGATGTGCTCAATCCGAGAAACGTAGCGACGATGTCTCTGTTACGAGCTTCAGGTGGAACACGGATGAAACTACCACGGTTAGTTTTTGCACAACCAGCCGTCGAGTTCCCGGCCGGCAAACACCGTATATAGGCATTGTCTGTTTCCCACGGATCCTGACCATCATCCGCCTCATTTTCAAATGTTCCTTTCACCCACTGTCGTATCTTCTTTTTCCAGTCTTGTAGGCTGTGCAGTGAGAACAATGTTGGTGGGTCAAGTTTCTCCTTGTTGTAGTCCCTCACGGCTCCATATGTGAGCATCATTGTCAGCTTATCGAGAACTGCATCGTCTTGATGCGATTCCACAGTGATCAAAGCCAAGATCGCATCAACAATCCTTTGGCGATATGTATCAGGTGTTTCAACCAATGTTTTTCCAGGCAACACATAAGGCTCACTGCAAATCTCATCGCATGCTATCCCCGCAACTTCCAGCACATGTGGCTCAATCAGATCGACTGCAGGCGCCGATTTCCCTCCCGCATTACTGTCAAGGCGAATGAAGCCCCACGGTCTCTGCAGGTCTACTACCCAGCTTGGGGTTATAGCAGCGTTGCAGTGCGTCATGAATTCGAGATCGTGCGCCCTTGTGATTTCGTCCCGACATGCCAAGGTGAATATCTCTTTCGCAGACTTGGTGTAATCTACCTCAATCGATTCAGCTACATCTGGTTCCACTAGACCACGCAGAGAATATATTCTATCGCGATCATCAGAGCAGTGCAAGGCTTTTGTCGCGTAGAGGGCACCAAACCAATGGTTGCTCTTTTTCATGTCAAAACCGCAAAATGCCAATCTGTTTATAACTATATTTGCGTTGAGATTGAACACGGTCGGATCTTGAAAGGCATGAGTTGGTGGAGGCTTCAGGGTACAGATAGACATGACTGCGTCGTGGAAGCCTCTCCAAGCTATCTCCTCATTTCCCAGCATCACGACACATGTTTGCTCGTCTGCCAACATAACCTCCTGATAGGTCCACAGGCGTTTATACCAGTCCAGTGCCATCATCTTCTCGACGGCCCGCCACTGTTCCAAACTAAGTGGGACCCCAGCCTTAAAGAGCTTTTCACTTGCTGGGTCTTTGAATGTCAAGATGTGTCTATATAGACGAGGGTCGAAAGACATTGATTCGATCAAGTCGGCGGTGGACTGTAACGTCTCCATGACCATGGTACTCCAGGGAGTCTCTGGGCCTAACCATATTATTACGCTCGCGGCGTGAGAGTAGATAAGATGCATTCTCTGGACTTGGGCAGCGCGTTCGCTAAGATCAGTCTGATTGATGCAGATATAATCGATCCAGAGTCTTCGCTTTTCTTGACGGTACCGAAGGGCTCGTAGTGCTGCAGCCAAGTTCCGACCTATGTGTAGCCTTCCCACTGCATGAGGTCGGAGTGGTCGCTTGATACAAAAGTCGTGCTCTTGTTCAAGTGTGATAGAATCAGGTTGAGACTGGTCGCCCCAACAATAGGATATGGCAGCAAATTCAGGAATTTTATCTGTATCGGGCGAGAATTCTCTATGCAAGATGGTGCCAGTGAGGGCGTCTGAGGGATTTCCAGGCTTAAGCTCTAATAATCGGAGGTCTAAGGACAAAACAGGGGGATATTGGAAAAAAGGTAATTCTTCCATGCGATTGAAGAGTTCTCTTCCACGCAACTTGCCATCAGATATCAACTCTCGTAACATGGTTGAATATAAGAATTGGAAAGATTTATCCAAAAACCAGATGATGGTTTTGGGAGATGTCGATCGCTGGCTTGACTGATTCTTTGTAACGAGCAGGTTGTGCTTATGGGAAATTAACCGCCACTAAATCTGACTGTAGCCAATAGCAATTCGTATTAAGCGCCCAGATATATGTATTGTAACAAAGCTGACCCTCTGTGTTGTCAGACTGGACTGGCGGCTATAACATCCTTTCCAATCACCTGATTAACTTAATTTTCACAAACAGACCTTCTAACACCACAGTCAAGGTGTGCTACATGCTGTTCGGATTTCAATTCCATGTCCACTTATGCAGACTTACTCAGGCAGAGAAAAAAGTAACTTTTCAATGGTAGGCTGCTTTGCAATTCCCAGGCCCTACGGTGCTGGCAGGACTCACACTGAGGCAAAGGGTGGGGCCGCGCTGAATAGCAGCCACTACCCTGGATAGAGAGATCAGTCGTGTTCACAAGTATTTCGTTATCTTTTCTACTGCTTGTCCTGTTTTCCAAACTTCTACTGGTTGCCTCTACTAGATACGCGGTGTGTTATCGTGTATTTGTCGCCATTTGTCGTTTTCAACATCAACGGATGAAGTTGATTGACCTCCGCGTTTGTGGAGCCTTTACTTCCGGATGTAACATTGTTTCGGCGAAGCGCTGACCCACAGATATCGGCCCGCCGGACCACACCACCACACCTCGTGCTACCCTGTATTCACCTTGTTTGTGCGTTTGTCAACGATCAAATCGGCAAGAGCCATGATAAAAACCGAATGAACCATGTAACCACTACAGACATTCTCCTTTCCCCTTATCTTCCCATTTCTTTCTTTTACAAACACATACTCATTTCACATCTTTCAAAAAATGGCGCTACTCTGTCGATCTCTGTCAGTCAATTTCTTCACCATGGAGCAAACCGCTGAACACGCCGAGCCCGATAAGACGAAATTCTGCCGAGGAGTATGAAGTAGCTCGAGGGTGGCTTTATTGGTGCACGACAGCTCCGCGAAAGGTACTTGCAAATTCATCATTGCAAGAAGAAAATCTCGAAGAACATCAACGGTATCGTGTGAGTGAGGCAAGGGACCTCTGATTTACTAGTATGCAGTTTCGCTAATGTTTCGTCAAGGCAGAGAAATGGACACGGGAGTTGAGCGTCTACGAGTTGCCCTAGGATTGTGACGACAGAAGGAGGATGTGATACGGGAATGATCATGGTAGAGAAATGCTACGAATGCTAAAGAAAGTGAACTTTATCGCCATCACTAATGCGAGATTGAGTACGATGGTGCTAGACCAGCATTTGCGTTGCTGGCGGTCAGAGGCCAGTCACTTTGAGTATGAGTTCCTTCGTGCTTAAATCGTAGTAACAAGTGCACTTAACAAACTCAATAAAACTTTTGGCAACATACCGCCTTGATCTTCTTTGCGACCTGTGACCTTTCACGATGGAGTTTATCTTGCATGACAAACATATCCTTGTATTTGTGCCCTGAACAATTCCAGTTTCTTCTTTTCACAAACAGATTGCCTACACCAAATGCCTCTTTGGAAAGATCAACGACCAACTCAACGACCAAATGATTCACGTAAATGCTTGTCGAACAAATTGCTTTATTAACCTTCCTCCCACGCATGCTCTGTCGACCATAAAAGCGATATTCCTCCCCGTATGCACGATTCTTTTGTAGAGTATATTCGTCCAGCCTTGATTGAACAGTCTTTGCCCTTCATGTTCAATTCTGTTAGTACCATTTCTACGTTATATTACTTAATTATAGTAAACTTCAAGAGAGCAACAGATCGTCATGATTAGAAGCTTGATATTCTTCCTTCAACCTTCCATCATCATTCGTGACCTGGAAGTCCATGCCCATTCTTCATCTGAGGTGTTCTAACCTCCGTGGCAGTGCACGGGTACCGTATTATTCGGTCTCGGCCGCACCATGACTACGGAAATCGCCAATTCCATCGCCGATGTTCGGCAATATATCAGTCATTTCCCCTCCTAAGAGAGGCACCGTGGATGCCGCTTTTGGTCTACCCGGGGGCGGTCGACCTACCAGCAACCCGGAATGAGTTAGAAGAAGAAGAAGACTACATATGGGACATCTGCAGGGTCTCGAACCGAGAGTATACTATACGGTGCGAAGATTACCGTAGACGAGGACACGAAGTCATGTATTGTATGACTAACCCTCTTGGCGAGAGCTGAAAGGTGTCAAAGACGAAGCCATTGTATAGAGAGAGGTCTAGCCAGCTATTTAGCGAGAAGGGGAGAAGCACCCGCGTTGACCTTAGGCCTCAGGGATAATCGAACTATACGAGAGAAAGATATAGCCAGAGAAATTATCACTATTGATATAGACTCCAGCGCGCCCATATGGCAAGAGGGTAGATCAGAAACCAAGTGTCGGTGGCACCTGCCCTCAATTCGACTCCAGTTTGTCAGTGGCCGTCAACAATCAAAACTTAGTTGATCTTGAACTTTCATCTACATCCCACAAAAAGATTTATTTTAGCAGCCCTAAAGCTTCTAACTTCATCCTGTTAACTTATCATAAAGTGCTTCTTTCCATTTCTTCTTATACCCTTGATAACCATATACACCGTCGTTGGCTCTAAACCACCAAGATGCATTCCCGGATCGACCCCGATTTTGCTCTCGAGGGGCCACGAAACAGCGCTATCGAGCCCTCGTTTGCACTTCCCGGAGGAGGCCAACCTCCGAGTGGTATCCCGGAACCCCTTCCAGCTACGGCAGAGAATTCGACACCAGAAGAAGACGACTGGGTCTGGGACTTGTACCACAGACTCAACCCTTCGACAGACCAACGCTGCGCAAACTGCCATCGCGCGAATCACACGGTCGCCCGATGCATCATACCAAGGCCGGACGGATATGTACATGGATGCTTTTTCTGCAACACCAGGGATCACGATACGTGCCGCTGTCGACACTGGCCCCAGAACGGCCATGACCGCATTGAGATTCTCGTACACAAGCGCGCCAATATGCCTCCGCTAAGAACGAAGCCGTGGTACCTGTTCTTGTACATCTACAAATACTTCCTCTCTGTAACAAATGAGGACGGATACCCTTGGACGACGGAGTTCGGCATCGAAACCCTCCAGAATACTGACCTCGGCATCCAAGCAGTTGATGCGATGGAGACGGGTCTCTTCTCCCTCAGACCTGTGGATCCGCGAACCAGTTCCTGGGAGGCATTAAAGGAGACTTTCGGAGGTATGCCTCCGCAGTTCGAGAAGTACTTGAAGCGTCTTGTGTTCGAAGACAAGGTCCGTAAGATGAAGGCGTGGCTACGGGGTGAGTAGCAAATGGAAGACAGGCGCCAACGAAGAACTGATCTCTGTAAGTTCTTGGTAGCCATTTCTCGAAGTTCCATGTCTAACTGTTGACAGTAGTTGCGGGGAGCTGTAAACTTGTTCTATCTACCTCATCGCATCGCATGGTATCTCGTTACAGCCCCAATATCAGTGGCCGTCAACTATGCTTCTCTTTCAACTGTCAAGCCTCGAGCTTCGTCTTCGCTATTCTCCCGATTCCGGCTGGAACAAGATTTCTTTCTTACTCATGTAGGATACTACTTCTGTTATAATGTCTGATTGGTTTCCATATGGGATGTTCTACCTATACTTATGGGATATATGGCTATGGATGGAATAGGGAGTAAATTGCTTTTTATGGTGTTTTCACCGACTTTTCTCTTTACCATTTCACCAGATTATCGTGCCAAAATATAACGTTTTTTCTGACGGCTCAATTGCTCCTCTGTCTCTATACGTAAAAAGCACACTTCCTCAGTCATGTAAACGAGAGCGTCAAAGTCGATATAAAGCTTCGAACTATAAGCAATGGTCTCTCATTGAATATTACTAGACACTATGGGTCTTGACCAAGTGACAAAAGAAATTCCGTTTTGGCCGAGGCTCCCAATCAAGAGAGTCAGAATGGCCGCCGATCCATATTATAAACTCCCTTAAGGGTAGAGTGAAGGTTGAAGGTATTTATTATCACCTGGGCCTCAACGTTGTTCACTGGAAGCAATAGCTCGCAAGGTTAAGAAGGAACTTCATTCTGAACTACTACTTAGAATTATGTAGTACCTGTATCCTTAGTGTCCCATTACTGCAATAGGTCAAGCAGTTGAAGCGAGACTAAGTAAGGTGAGACAAAGTCACAATCAACAAGTACCATTCATACCACTCGATTTTCTCCTTGATTCCAGCTACTCGCTTCCAGACGTTCTCGCGTATTCTCACAGTTGGTCACATGGCTTCCGGATGAACGGGAGATCCGCAATTTGTTCCCCGAGTCTGTCTGCACGACCTCAACCCAGAAATTGCCAGCTCGCATCCTGGCGGGGTCGATATCTTGGTTCGGGCGTATTTGAATCGAAACATTTTTTCCCTTGTACAAAACTTCGTAAATGCGATAGCACTTGTTTGTTGGGCCATCGTTTAGAAAAGAGAATAAGTTCCTCTTTCCCGTACGTTTGCCCATGATATCGTTGAGCTGTTCAACCACCTCGATTGTGAGGTTTTGATCCTCGATGAGTGGCAAGCCCGGAACCTTCTCCCCGTTAACAGTTTCTTCGTCGTCGAGAGGCGCAGCACCTATTGCCTCTTCACCTTTGATCGCGCTGTTGGAGATGTCGGCTACAGGCGAAGGCTGTGTGGTAGCGGAAATGCGCGCCATTCGGCGTTGTTCCTTTCTCTCGCGACGCCGTTGTGCCTTGAGCTGTCTGAACGTCTTGGTATTGTTGCTAGGTATCGAAGGCAACGGGGTGTGGCTTTCTTTCTGCTTTCGTTCAAGTTCTCCGATCTTTCTGGCGTTAATTTTCTTCTCCCGTATTAACTTCTGTAAGGATTTGCGCTGCTCGTTGACCACGTCCCTCAGCCTCCCCTCAGAGGCTCCCGTGGTCTTGGCGTTGTCGACTTGCTCTCGGATTTGTGCATTTAAAGTCTGTGTGGCGTACAATAGCTGTGCTCGAAGGTCCGCGACCTCCCCTTTCAGCTGGTCGTTATAGGACTGGAGCTCGTGAATATGTTCTGCGGGGTCGTGTAGGCTTTTGCTCATCGCCGCCATGTCGCGTTGTAGGCGCGAATTGTCCCGCTGAGATACTTCATAGAAGCGCCGAAGTTGTTGGTTCTCCGCAGCTATGTCTTGTGTAGATGTCTGGGCGAGATCCGTATTGCGTTCAGCGCCCTGGATAAACCTTAGCTGAGGCATTCCAGCTGCAGTTTGATCCGTTCCAGTGCGCGACGAGGATGTAAGAAATGAAGACCGTTGTGAAGGTGGCGAGAATGTGAAGCATGGAAAAGGAGGTGGGGTTAGAGGTGACTGCCTGCTCATCTTTTCATACGCGAAGAAGGTAAGGGTTACGACCTAGCTGGAGGTAGGTATCTGATTCAGAGGGTACCTAAGGAAAAAGGATTTTGTGCTTGAATGGCATCTTCTTTCGCGTTCTGAGTTTAGAATATGTAACCGAGCCCTTTATTGTAAAAAGCAACCAAATGTCCAGAAGCCATACTGGCATCGTCCTCATTTTGATGTCTTTGTTCATAAAACCATCTGTAGACCTTCACTGGTTTGTGTCACATTAGGCATTGTTGTTTTAGATATTCACCGTCGCTTACATCTCAGTATATTCTGATTGTAAAGGGGAATTAAATCCGGACTTATCTGTCTTAGGATCTTTACTTGCTCCCACTACCACAATGATCGTCGATATGGAAGACAGTGGTATCTTCATGGGCAGAGCCAGCCTGAGTGCCGATCCAAAAGTACCTCCTATGATGACTATGAAGCTTTGGACTTCGTGCTGACTGGATGAACAAAGTATATCAGTGGTATGGACAAGATGTCTCAAGATCTTGTGGAGGCCCGGGCCACTATCGCTCGCCTGGAGGGGAAGTACCAAGCTCTGAAAGCAAGCAGAAGAGCAGAGATACTGCAGCTTAGATCAGAGATTAAAGATTTGAAGACTGAACATTCGCAATCCTCTAGCTTGGCGAAGGTCATGAACGATCTGAGAGAACAAGTCGACCGTTTGACATTTGGAGTCGCAATCAACAATATCACCAATGATAAACACAACCTGCTAATAGCTCTTTTCGAGCTCCAGAAGAATGAGAGAGCCCAAAAATAAGAGACCCATAGGTACGATGAGTTAGGCCGAGAAGCGGATAAATTTATGGGCCTGCAGCGAATCGAGATCAATAATCTTGAGACGGAACTCGACGCCACCGAAGAGGAGAATGCATATCTCACACAAGTTCATGAAGAGAAGGCTCGTCAGGTCGCAGAGCTCGAGGAAAAGAATGAAAGGCTAGAAAGGAATCTGGAAGAGGAGGAAAAGGTCGTACAACATCTTCAGGATACCCATCCCTCTGAAGTCAAGATGTATGAGGGCGAAATCCAAACGTTGAAAAGGCTTCTAGCGAGGAATGAGGCCAATAGTACTCTGCTGGAGATTATTGGACATGGGTTGCAGGATTATATCGAAGAGGCTCAACTCTGATGTTGCAGCGGTAGCACCTGGTCATTCAAGCATCCATTCTCTAGAGATTAGGAACCTACCTCTGTAGATTTGGTACCTAGATATGTATTTGAACATCTTGCTTGTATTTAGTATAATTTATGTCTACCTTACATCTCAACCTATTCACAGCCATCTCCCTTGGACGGATATGTCTCCACGTAAGCGCTGGTATCCGACAACAGCATACTATATTGATCTGTCATGTACATCATTACAATAAGCACAGAGCGAATTACCAACGGACTTCTGGATACAAAGACCGTCAGCAGCATAGAAACCGGGAGGTGTAGGTTGGATACGACCTCAAAGGTGTCCAGCAGTCAGGCCAAGGGAAGCACCGTACGTCAGTTTTCCCAGCCGCGAGCAGGACAAAAGACATCTACTAAGCACATATGCATAGGCCACCATGCATATCGCCGCAAAGATAGCTCTTTGTGATGTCAGCCCGCAATATGCATGTACCCGTAGTCTATGATGCTCTAAAGGCGTCCCAGATGATGGGTCATATCTGGGTAATCATCTTGAGATACGGGACGATCTCTTTCCACTCCTAGCATCCATCTACATCAAGCTTAAATATAATTTAGAAGGGTTGCGGGACCGGCTGCATGATAGCTCTATTAAAGCTTCATGTATCGTGCATCAAAGAGCCCCTGAATCCACTAACTCTTCAAATCCGACATCACGGACATATAAACCATAATGATCGCCTACAAGTATATTCCATGTCCTTCTCCATCTACCGCATCTAACACTCAACAAGTCATCAAGATGACTAAACGACGGCACAGCGGCGACGAGTCCGCTCCCAAAAGACCCAGAACCATAAGTTATCACTATCAGCCGCAAGAGAGCCATCGAACCGCCGATATGATACCACGTCTGGTCAACCAAGGCATCTTCGAAATTGTGGAAAGAATTGCTAAAAAGATCCAAAAATACGAATCAAAGATCGAAGCTCTCAAATCAGAAAGATACGCAGAATTAGGCAAGATGGTGCCAACGAGCGACGGTCGAGACATGAAGTATGACCACTTCACATCTGTTCAAGAGGACGGAACGATTCGATCTATGACTTACGACCAAGCTATCGCCAAGATCAAGGAGTTGCTCGATAAGGAGGAGTGCTGGGACACAGAGAGAATCTTTTGGGTAAATACTCATGATGAACGGCTCCGCGACATTGAGAGGCTAAAGGATGAAATGGAGAGGTTGAAGGGGAAGCTAAAGAAAGCGAAGAAAGGGGGTCATAATTGAGCGGTATCAAAGATCTAGGAGGAATTTAGGTTCACCAGACATACCTACGTAGGAGTAGTCAGTTATGTTATCAGGAGAGAATTCTTTTGCTTTACATACTTGACTTGATCTGGTGTTCTTATGGAAGTTCTGCCCATACTGATGCATTATGTTTTGGACGATGGATAGAATCGGGATATCAGCTTGGCTTTTTATCTCTACCTCAGAAGTTCAAATTTATCCTCACTCGCTGTGGTCCTCATCACCTGTTCGCAGCTATCAAACACTGTCAGCTGTTTTCGTATCCAGACTTCGTATACACGTTTTCTGCAGCCCTTGTGGTGTCTTCTGTTGTGGCAGTCATTCTTTTCTCTGTAGTATGAAGATGGAAGGTCTTGGCGATTTGCAAGAAGGAAAAGATCACGCTACTATAGATAACTTTGATCGATCCCCTTAAGCCTTCATAGATCTTAGTTAGGTGGGATGAATGACGATGGGAACCAAGGGCTGTTTCACGGCTCAAGGGCAAGGTGAAAGCCTTTCAAAGAGACTCTGTAGCTGCCCTGATGAATTTCGCCTTTGTCCTGGATTAGAAGCAGCGGGAGCTACAGCAACAACTACATATCTTGTATTTTAAACAAAACCGACAGCTTCTGAAAGAAAGGGAAGTTGAAACCCATGTAGAGTCGCGTTTCTGGACCTGCGACAAATTGATGAAAGGGATCTGTCTGTGACCCCTTTCCCTCTTCACATTTTTGTTATTTTATAAATATGTTCTTTTTGAATCATGATCTTCCCATTGTCTAAGTACACCAAACTGTTCACAACATCGAACCAAGTCAAGATGCCGAAAACTCTCACTCCTCGCCGACAGCGTAATCGCCCTGAACCCTACGATCGTTTTCATCAAGCCACCATCAGCCGTCTCAGAGCCGCCAACAAGAAAATAGACGAGCTGACACGTCAACTTGGTAGAGCCCGAGCCGTGGGACAATACTGGGAAAGAGAATACGAGTTGAACCATGAAGTGATGGAGGTCATGTCTCGGCATGTCAAGAGAATTCTCAACGAATTCGAGGATAGCGGAGAGATCAAACTGCAGGAACTACTTGTTCGGCTGCGGATGATGAATCTCAAAATGTGATCGTTCCACATACCACGGATCTTGTGTTCTTCGCAAAGACGCAGTTCAATATAGTCCACGGCTGATGGGCGGCGGTCTAGAAGCCACGTCAGTGTATTGAAGACGTCGAGAAACTTTGAGTAGCTAGGCATGTAGCTGTCAGATATCATTCCGTCAAGAACCTATCACTTTCGTATTCCGTGTTCTGTTTTGAAGGCATTTGGGGCTGGCAAAACGTGTTACAGATTGACCAGCACCCAACCATGATAATAGGTCCATCGTGTTATCGTTCACAGCCTACTAGCATCAGCATATATTTGTCTGATTTACCGTTAACCCTATTCCAGGCCAACACGAATGTTCTCTATCGTCTGCATTGTTCCAACATTTCTTTTCCATTGTGGTGTTCGTATCCGTAGAGAACATAATGATCTATGAGCCTATTGTTCCTTTGTTGCTAAGCTCGATCTCCCACATGTTGTCCGAGTGTTCATATCGCAAGCATCGAAAAGGCCTTACCAATACTTCTGAGAACGGAACAGGCACTATGAATCCCAATTCTTCCAAGTCAATATTGACTATAAGTATTGGATTAATGTCCCCAATATTTTGCCAGAATTCCACATCATCTTAAC
The DNA here is from genome assembly GCA_014898925.1 of Fusarium nelsonii. Classification (NCBI taxonomy): domain Eukaryota; kingdom Fungi; phylum Ascomycota; class Sordariomycetes; order Hypocreales; family Nectriaceae; genus Fusarium; species Fusarium nelsonii. The sequence goes on along the minus strand of JAAVUC010000098.1, from coordinate 48,124 downwards.
GAGATATTCTCTATTCCACAAGCCATCTTGACAGATCAGCCACTAACCATCAAACTCGGCTATTTCCACATTGAATCACCAAGATCCATTCAAAGTGTCTCGATCTTCCTACTCAACCAGTTCATCTTGCCAAAACGAGCTCTATGCTCCCAGTGGGCAGTACCAACAACCATCAGAAGCTCTGCATAACCAAATTGGCCACGTTCGTATTCATGAGATCGACGCCGAGATCGGCCGCCTATCACAGGAGAAGGAGGCCCTAGCCCAGAGGGTTGACCCGTACGATCTCATCGGCTATCTCTCCGACATCGAAGCTCAGTGCATCAACGAGAACGAGAGAAGCACCCAACCGACGTGGACCATGGTAGGTGAGCTTATTCGTCAGAATGAGACTGTCAACAACATGCTTCTTGATGCTCTTACCAAATGCGAGGCACTTAAGAATGAGGATAAGTCCGTCACCAATGACTCTTTCAAGATGATAGAGTATCTCATGGCCGAGAAGGAGAAGGCCCAACGGGAGCTTCGCTTCGCACAGAGCGAGATTCGTATGCTTAAATTTGCTAAAGAGTTCGACGCAGCGATCGAGAGCCAGTGGTTCACTGACGAGGAGATGCTAGAAATGGATAAAATGAGTATGTAGACTCAAGGTCAAGGATTGGTACCGGGGGAGAGGGCAGTGGTAGGATGATAGAATTTGATCCATTTCAAGGAGTTGTTGGTTGTATGTTTAGTCCTAGCACGTTTGGATAGTCAGCGGGGGGGCGGAGGTACTCTGATACAAGAAGAATGTTAGTTGGGGAAAGCGTTCGTTAATGCATTAAATCAACAGAGCAGCTTAGATAATAATGCATCGGGAATTTATGACTTGCCCGTGATTATATTGCCTGAGACAAAGTAGCCTTATGAAGTGGGATGAGCCAGATGAATTGTTTCATCTCTTTTACTTTGAGCAGTCCAGCTTTATGATACCCGCAGGTTATCAAGTCCATATGTTAGTACTACGGGGAGTTTGCGCTTTTGGCTCTCCGTAGGTACTCTTGCTGGAGCTTGCAGTCAATGCCTATCACAAGGAGCTACCATACCTATCGCGTAATTTCAAGATGAGCCATACATCTTGAACCAGCATTCACGAACCAGAAACCGTAATACACATACACGAAAACACTCACATGGCCATATCGCGACTTGCCTTCGATCAGCGGCAGCTTACATGCAGGATAGAAGTGGTATTTTTACATCTTAAAAAGCACATATGAAGGGACACAGAGTGATGTCGAATATCATATTGTGGTAAATTTATTATCTAATACTGGAATTGTTCATCCTCGGCCATATTGTTAGAAGGGGCTTTAGACGTAATGTACTTACTCGCCCACCTATTGTGTGTGTGATTGAAGGTAGTCCGTGTCTATAAGGCTTGTGAGACGATTTATGGTCAGAAATTCACCAAAATAATCTCGCATATCTTGATGGAACCAGATATTTCTGAATATCCCTTTTTAAAAGGAAGATTAACTCAAGTTATCCAAGCTTCTTAAGAGCTTCTCGGAATCGAACAATGTCGTTGGGACTGCAGCTGAGAAAAGTTGTGACCACTGGATTATCTGGGAAGCAGCGATGTATGGGAGACCGTATCCACATACACACGCGCCGACTTAATGGCAAAAGATTTGGGCGAGTAAAATTGGTAGAAATACGCAAAAGAATGACTGCCGTACTGCTACCCAATCCACTGTACAGTCTAACCCTCAGATATGGTTTCAATACCGATGTTCTTAACATGGCCTTGGCCTTTCAGCGATGAAAAGCTTTGTAAATGGCAGTACTCATCATCGGGTGTTACTAAAAACCTTTGTTATTTTGGTTTATATACCCTTGGTTCGTCTTGCGATAATGGAAGGTAGTGCGGGTTGTGTCTTATGCTGGTGGTTCCTTCCCTGATGTCTGGAGTGGTATGCTGCAGCATCACCAGGTTTTGCTGAAGTTGGGAAGGTGCGTATTCCCTTACATGCACGGAGGCGCATCAGCTGGGATAGAACAGTCTAGAAGAAAATAATTATGAAACAAGGTGTCGCTGCGCTTGAACTGACACGCCTTTGGTGAGCTATATCAATTCGCAGTGACCTTACCACTTTTCCTTGTAGGCAGGTTGGCATCTGGGGCGTGCACTCAACTAGGTATGTTACACCTCGTATGGCCGGTATGGATAGTAGTCCGAGGGCTTGTTGAATACTAAATCAAACTGGTTTTCCATTAATAAGAGTCACAAAAGAGAATGACTGATACAATAATATCGCCCTGGTGGTCTTCAGGACCTACAGGAGACCCATATATTTGACCCATCATTATCACGTGATGGGCATCGAACACAAAGCGTAGACAAGAACTCCACAAGCCGAAATCGAAACCTTTCCCAATTAGATATGGTTTCAATACCAGAAAAGCGTGTTAATGGCAGTGCTCATTCAAAACATCATCTTGCTGTCAAGGCAGGACAAACATGGGTACTCAGGGGAAAATTTATGACTAGGACGATGATGATAGCTGATCCCATCTAGGGATCAGAAAAACTGAGTCCTTAAAGTTATCGAGGAATTCATCCTGCTCCTTGGCGATATAAGCGAGAAAGTCGTTCAAGCGAACTATTGAATCTCACCACCACTCTTGCACGTCCATCTATTTTCCAGCTGACCGGGCTTCTACAAGCATTACTCGCTGTAGCAGGCTATACCCCAACACTGACCTCAGCCGCAGTACTCAGACTGGTAAGCCATCTCTTTCATCTTGAGCCGAACATTATCTCCAGCCTCTCTTAGAGGCAGGTGCTGGCCGAGCCATTAGTCGATCCGCCCACTAGTTTACTTATCTTGTTCCTTCAGTTCCAGCAAAGCTCATCCGGCTCCGCCAGCTCGCGTGATTGGCTGTATAGTGAGAGCAGACTACACAGCTTCCCATGAATACCAAGTAATCTAGATAGAGATAAATTGCACTGAGCGTTTGCTCTGCGGTATCGCATGATCAGTCAGTGACTGTAGTTGGCAGGTGCCTACCACCATTGAGTACTGTCGATATTGCGAGGCTCAAGGAAGACAATGAGATCATGGAAGAAGAGATGGATGCGCTCCGAGCACAAATTGCCAGATATGAAACAGAATAATCCCAGAGAAACGCAGAACATCACTCGGACACCTTCCACTTGATCAAGATGACTGGTTACCAGATTTACATACCCAACTTTTCATTCGGCTCACAGCCCTCGACGGTCACTTATGCGCTCACACCGTTGTACACGCTTGTCAGTAGTGAAAATGAAATGCAAAACTTGGCCCTTTTCGTACTTCTTCGACGTGGGAGCCAGTGGGTTTGCTTCAGTGAAGCTTGCTCGAAAGATCCTGCCTATAGGCTGCGCACGATTCGTCCTCCTATGTTAACATGTCCAGTCCATGGGATCGACTGTCATATCATGATGAAAGTTGTTAACGAACGGGGATTCGGAGGAATATTTGACCTCCAAAAAATTCCTGGGAGTTCGTCACTGTAACAGAACATCCGCATTGGCATCCATGCAGGGTAGGCGCCGGCCCCACAAACCGTCGGCCAAAGCCCCTCCACCAACTTCCGATTTGTTTACTCTGCATCAGCCTTATTTACACTCCGCCTTTTCAGCTTTACTTACCGACAAACCATCGACAAAAGCGGCTTTCAGCCGTTCAATAACTCAACTTAATCAACAAACATGTCGCAATGGCTGCCGTTCAGCCTCCACGAACAAGATCTGCCCGTTTAGTGGCTGGTTTCACCAATAAATCTGCCCATCATGCACCAGCACCAGCTGCCCTCGCTCATCATGGGCCTTCTGCTTTATCTATCTTTTTGACCAACTTGAATCTTCTTGATTTCGACCAACACGAAGATTGGCCCGACATTCGTGCTGAGACGTTTGCGACAGGCGGCACAAGCGCGCAGGGCCTGAAGAAGAGGGTACACTGCGTAGAATGGGCCCTCTTTCAGCTCTTTGCTTTATGGGATCCAGAAGAAACAAAAAAAGTAAAGTGACCATCTGAGTCAAACATCAACACGCTAACGCCTTGCAGAAACTCAAACCTTTCTTCCCTCCTCTCGATCAAACTCAATCCGTCAACCTCCGAGCCGCATTATTAAGAGCTCTTGAAGCAGCCAAGAAGAATGGAGTCCTCGGAAGGGATGCCGCTGTACGAAAGACCATGCTGGACGAATGTCGCGGGGAACGACTCGAAGAAGTTCTTGCCGCATTCTCGTCAGCTGTTCTCAAACATGTTATTGCCCAAGAGGTAGCGACAGGCGGTGAACACAAAGCTCTTGCGCTCAACCTGGCCCTTGAGGACCGCGGATACAAGAGCGATAATACGGACCTCACGACGGTGATCCTAGCACACAGAGTTGCCATCAGTCGCATATTGAACAGCAAGGTTGCGACTAGCTCGCGATTTCACGACTTTGCCGACTTATTGACCGTCAAGGAGAAGGGAATCGCAAGGAGAAAGGAGGCCTTGGAGGCCCTGGGCGGAGGAAAGACCATATCTGATGATGCTAGGCGCGAGATGTGGCGTACCCTTCGAAACAACTGGTCCGGCAACGAACGGTGGATGGAGACCTTGCTCTACGGAGATGCAAGCATGAAGAAAGATGACCTTCTTGGAATGCCCTTCGATCGTGTCTGGCGACGAGTACAGCAGGGACGACTCGACGAGCTTGAGGAGCACGGTAGCGGTCTTTTGGAACAGCTCGATACTCGAGTGCGCGTGCAGAGGGAGCGACTTCAGAAGTGGCAGAGCTTCCGCAATGAGATGTCCGCCGACCAACTGAGGCCATCACCATCGAAAGCTCAGCGAAGGGAGAAGGAAAATGGTATTGACTTTGGGTTTGGTGCTCACGAGGCACTCCTTCTTGGCAAGGTCAGTCCAAAGAAGTCGACATTCGGAAAACCGAAACTATTGGAAGAGTACGACGACCTTGTACGCAATCTGGAGCAGGAGTTGCAAAGCACGAAGCCACAAAGGTCGTCAGCTCTCGACTTTTTGCAGCGCCCTGCCGCTCAGAACGCACCAGTGATTAGCATGCCAGTCCCTGAGCCAGAAGAGGGAGAAGAGGAGGTCATTAGTGAACTGGAAGACGACGATGGCTTCCCCGAGTCTCCTATCAAGACGTTCAAGTCGAAGCTGGATTTGTCAAAGAGATTCCCAGTACGACCAAAGCTTACTCACACCGACGACTCTTTTGCTTCGGTTTCTTCGAGTGCTAGAAGCCTCCGCAAGCCTTCCGCGGACGAAGCGCGCATCCTCCGTGCTTCATCGGTCGAGCGCACCAGCTCCCCAGAACCAGATGACGAACCTGTGGCAGTGCCTCCGCGACCCGAATATGATATTTCGCCCCAGTTTTCGCCTCACATCTCACCTCAACCATCTCCCCCACCATCGCCTCTGCCACAAGAATCACCAGAACAGATGCATGCCCGACTATCTCCTACCCAAGAGATGGCGGACCAGATTCTTGAGTCAATGGACCAGGCCTCACCATCCCCTGTCAAGCGACCGCGAAAACGACATACCCTTTCACTTGCCGAGCGAACACGCTTGACCATGGCTCGCGAATCATTTGGTGAAGCCGAACCTGATGACCTGGACATCACTCCACCAACCACAGAACCGGTTTCCGCAGATGACCCGAGTCAGACACCTCCTGAAGAAGAGTTTGATCTCCTTGCTCGAACCCGGAAGAGCATGGCTGGTTTCGATAAGGCGAGACAGAAGGCTCAGCTGGAAAGGCGCCGTTCGTTGAAGAAGCCAAAGCCGCTCCCAAAGAAGGACAGCAGTTACTTTCCCAAGGTTAATGAAGAGGATACGACCATTATAACAGATGAATTGATGGCGCAGGAGGATATGGAGGCGGTGTTTAGATCACGACCGAAGATCAAGGCCAGCCCGCTGCCTAGTCCAACCAGGGATTGGGACGACGAATATATGTAACCACGATAATGAAGTCCCTTGTTAATCATACTTTACATGCTCACATCTATAATACAATGATGCTTTTGCCTATATTTTATTCGAACATCTACCATCCCTGCTTCTTAAGCTCAATAACCCTGCTGACTGTCGCCTTGAAACCGTGCTTAAATCGTGCGCGCCATCTTTGACTTGCCAACCTCTTTCTCTTGAGACCCTTTCGCTCGTGGAACTTTTGGCTGTGGTATTTGTTCTTGACCTGGTCCTCTCGTACAATTCTGTTGAGAATCTTGAGAGCAACCATAGGAGTAGGACCGCTGGTCTTGGTTATGTAGTCCTTGACAAAGACTGTACGTCCGGTGACAGGCTTGGCTCGAATTTGAGGACGGGTTATAGGGTCTGAGGCTGCTTCATTGCCGAATGTGCTAGCCTTGTTGGCGATGATCTCAGCGATATCCAGGGTGTGGGGTTTGGTGGCATCGTAAGCGTGGGTGCTGGTCCTGGGCTCGGCGGTCTCAGAAGCATCACGAGGAGGGGGAGGCGGGACACTGCCGATAAGAGGATTGGCTCGAGTTTCGGAAGCAGCCTCGCCAAGAGCTTCAGATCGGGCCTCGGCTTGGGGATCGTTGGCGAGAGGGTCGGATCGAGCAAGAGGGTTGATGGCTGGTGATGTCTCCTCCTCTGTAGCGATCTTGGGGCCTGCTCGGAAGGCGAGAGATGTGGTAAATGTCCTTCTAGCGAGGCCTGTCGATGGTGTAGCTATTCTTGACAGCATTGCGCTGCCAGCTCTGAACGAAGCGGCCCTGGAAAGTGTCAGTGTCTAGATCAATTGTATATAATGACTTCACTTACATCGTGGAAATACCAACGTAAGCACCCAATTGGCTGTCGTCAATCAAGCTGTTAAACCAGACATCCGATGAAGCAGAAAAGTCGCGATAACTCGGAAAAATGTAGGTGCGATAAGGCGGTAAATTGTGGATCGCATCGGCCCCACCTTGAAGAACATCTTCAGCCTCGTGCCTGGATGCCTCAACACGTTTGCGCCGCATCCAGATTGCGCAAAACATCATATTTGAATTACTTCGCGTCGCAGGTTTACTCAGAAGCTTCACGCGATACCTCCAAGTTACAGAATAACCGCGGTTTAGCGACGGCGCGCCAATATGGCATACAATCCTTATGGCAGTATGTTTCCCTTTCTTCGTTGTATACAAAGCTAACAATCGCAGATAATCCTTACAGCGCGCCTCCTGCTTATGGAGGATACCCCGGATCAAACAATGCCCCTCCAGGAATGGCTCCTCCACCTGGTCTAGGTGCGCGCAATCAGCAATACCCTCACTACCCTTCTAACATGCTCGCAGGACCTCCTCCAGGCATGTCTTCTGCTCCGGGAATGGCACCTCCAGGTGTTCAGCAGTCTAGCGCCCAGCAAGCTAATCGTCCAAGCGGCCTTCCACCCACCTTTCAAGCGCCTGCCAACATGCCCAACATCAACTTCAACGCCCCCGTGATCCGACTCGGTACCTCTCAGCAAGGGAAGCCCGGTACGCCCGCAGGCGGTCGAGATATGCCTGGTCCTAGCGGCGGACGACCTGGACTCGGTATGGAGAGAGGAATGGACCGCGATCGAGGAGCGAGAGAAGTTCCTCAAGTACTTATTCCCCCGACGAACGAAGAGAAGCTCCGAACGATCTTTATACACCAGATTTCCGAAGGCGTAGGCGGTGACGATGGCATTCAACGGTTGTTGGCTGCTGTTGGAAAGCTGCGCAAGTGGGACTCCGCGGCTAGCGTCACAGAAGACCACAAAGGCGTTAAGTTTGGCTTCGCTCTGTTTGAGGATCCATGGTCACTTAGCACAGCAGTAAAGCTACTCCACGAGGAACAAATCGAGGTTCCTGTCAAGCGCCAAGCGGTTTCCGTCGATGGACCCAAGGACGACACATACGAGGGAATTGAGAAAACAAAGCTCCAAGTTACGGTCGACGAGAGTTCGCTCAAGTACCTCGAGTCATACGAAGAGGCCCAGGACGGTTCTATTGGAACAGAGAAGCTCGAAGCCGCGAGGGCAGCACTGAAAGACGTTGTTCGTGATCTGTTCTACCCGAAGACCAACATTGCTAGCGAAGATGTTACAATGGGCAACACCGAGTCCGGCGAGAACGTCGAAGTGGTTAATATCCCTTTGGCTCAAGAGGACGAACTTGCGGATATCCCTGCGGAGATGCGAGAGATAGTCGCACAAGAGATCGCTGCATTCCGTGAGAGAAGTAACCAGCGAGACTTGGAGCGTCTACGAAAGGAAGAAGAGATGGAGGAAATGGAGCGACGACGAAACGGACCATCACGAACATCTCGACTTGATTCACCACCGCCCAGTACCAACAACATTCCTCTTGGCCCAAGAGGCAGCATAGCGAATGCGCCGTCAGGTCCTAAGGGACAGAACGGACAGAACCGAGTTGCCTTCGTGAACGGAGGTATTTCCAATACAGACTTTTCCATTAACCAAGAGGACGAAGACACAGATGCGGACGACGAAGAGCTTTACAAACGGTACAAGTCTAAGAAGGATGAGGAAGATGAGAAAGTCTATCTCGAGGCTGAGCGAAAGTGGTCCAATCGAGAACGATCAAGGCAGGCAGCAATAGACCGAGAGCGCGAGCGAGAACGTCAAGACGCTGAGTCATTCGAACGAAGAAAGGAGGAGCAGCTGGAGAGAGAAAAGGCCTGGGATGACGAGAAAGAAGCAAGCCGCAAGGCACATCCATACTACCGTGACCACAGCGCCTGGGCTCGTAAGAGGGCCGCCGATCGAGCAGACGAAGAAGCACAAGACGAAGCCGACAGGAGAGCAGAGCATGATGAGCAGCGTCGCGAAAAGGCTGAGATGGAACGTGCACGCGGTATGGCCGACTCATTCCTCGACAAGCAAGCCGAAGAGATGGAAGAGCGACAAGCTCCCGCTGCCGCCGCACCACAGCCATTCAAGCTATCCCTCGGAGCCGCGGCTCAGAAGGCCCAGGCATCCAGGGCAGCTCCTCAACGGCGCACCATTGCAGAGGTGGAGGGTCTTCTGGACGATGAAGAGGCTGATACTTCTACTAAGCGACAACTGATCCCTATTCAATTCGAGCCCTCGTCTGCTACAGCGCATATGACGGAGGAGGAGATCTCACAGGCTGTACGATCCCTTGCCCAGGAAATTCCTTCCGACAAGGATGGTCTTTGGGGATGGGACGTCAAGTGGGATTACATGGACGTTTCTGTCATCAAGGACAAGCTACGTCCGTTTGTTGAGAAGAAGATCGTCGAGTATCTCGGTGTTCAAGAAGAGATGCTTGTCGAAGCGGTGGAAGAGCATCTTCGCGCACACGGCACAGCAGCCGCTTTAGTAGAAGAACTAGAAGGCGTATGTATCCCCATCTTTTCTTTTACGACCATTACTAACTTTCACAGGCCCTCGATGACGAAGCAGAAGATCTCGTCAAGAAGCTTTGGCGTATGGTCATCTTCTTTACAGAGAGCGAGAAGCGAGGTCTACCGGCTTAAAGCAATTGTGAGACAAGGGTTGAATGAAAATGTATTACTATTAATTCGAGTTTCTTAATACCACTGAAAGAATGGAGAGGTGAGAGGCGTTTGCGAGCTGTGGGAATAAAACAATTCAACCATTAATCCTTGTTCTAAATCCATGTCTGTATCGTGAGGGGTGATCGATCGTCTGGGGTATTACCTTTGCTAGAGGACCGAGGTGCCGAGGTTCCCCACACGGAGCTACCTCATCAATTGGAGCTTCATCTCATACAAGAGCTTGATGAGCTACAGCTGACTTTGTCTTTGTGATTCATTTGAATCATTTTCACTTTACAGACAGATACAATCAATTAATATCACAATCATGTCGCAGAAACTTACACCCCCAGAGGTCCCCAATGTGGTCCTCTCATACCCTAAACCCCATATTCTTCTCGTCACGCTCAATCGCCCAGAACATCTCAATGCGATGCAGCGACAAATGAGCTTCGATCTCGACCGTCTCTGGAACTGGTACGACAACGAACCCTCCCTACGATGCGCCGTCATCACTGGTACCGGTCGAGCATTTTGCGCTGGAGCAGATTTGAAAGAGTGGAACGTCAAGAACAACGAAGGCACCACCAAGAACTTGGACAAGTGGGCAGACAACGGCTTTGGAGGGTTGAGCAACCGCCAGGGCAAGAAGCCCGTCATCGCTGCAGTCAACGGTCTCTGTCTAGGCGGTGGAATGGAAATGATACTTAACCTGGACATGGTCATTGCAAGCGAAACAGCCAAGTTTGGTCTTCCTGAAGTCAAGCGCGGTGTTGTTGCCATTGCTGGTGCGCTGCCGCGATTGATTCGCATTGTGGGTCGGCAACGCGCATCCGAGATTGCGCTTTTGGGACGCATGTACACCGCAGAACAGTTTTTGAACTGGGGTATTGTGAACAAGGTTGTCAAGTTGGAAGAGGTTGTCCAAGAGGCGCTGCGATGGGCGGTGGAAATGTCTAACAATTCTCCCGATTCGGTTATCGTGTCTCGCGAGGGGTTGTTAGGTGGGTGGGAAGCCGAAGGGCCCAAGGACAGCACGAACAAGATTGAGCATGGAGTGTATAAATCCATTGAAGGCGGTGACAATATGAAGGAGGGCGTCTTGAGTTTTGTCGAGAAGAGAAGCGCTGTCTGGAAGAACAGCAAGCTGTAGGTTATGACCGCAGAGCTGAAAGATTATTGTTAGTTATCGCACGCGCAAAATGAACCTTGTAACAATGACCGAAAATGTTTTGGATAGTGAAACCTGGCATTTCCTGACTAGAAAGTTTGTGCATTCGTGTAATTCCACCAACGTCGATGGCGCACCATGTCTCAATCATCCAAGAATTATGGGAAGACTCAGTTTGCGGGCATAAGCAAGCCTGACCATTACCCGTCTCTAGGGACGGCCCTTGGTAGGGCGATAGTGTCCGAGGTTGGGCTCGCAGATTGCCCTGCGATTGGCATACGCTCAGACTTTCAAGAAACCGGGTCCCCGAAAAGAGGGTTGTCGATCGGCAAAGCGAATCTCTCCGGCCGGCAGCCACAATTGATAGATCGACTCGCCAATAACCTGAAAGGTATTTTCAGCTCGACGCAGGTAATAAGCCTTGTCTGCAAGAGTGCGATAGTGGAAAAGACAATTCCACTTACCGGTAGTTAATGGCGATCTGCGATCTCTGGTTGGCGAATTCGACCCTCCAAATGCAAGGATTGATCGGTGGGGTTTGCACGGCGGAGCGTCTTCTTGACTCGACGATAGTATCCTCAATGTCTTGGGGCTGAAATTGTGACCCAGTCAGAGACAAGCAGCCCCTTTAGAGGGCATCGCCATGACAAAGATCGACGTAGAGTACCAAATGGTCGGCTTGGAAAGCACCCACGACCTGTTCACTGGTGCATCCATCCAAGACACTCTTACCATGTTGAGTTACAATCGCATCCCGTCCTCACAGGACGGCACAAACTGCGGAGATAAAGACCGGAATGAAATACTTCTGAACGGTGTACATGGCTTTGCCGATCATTTCAAGCTGAACCATAATTGTGGTGCTAGTTTGATGAGATCTGAGACAATTGAAAGGCTGGCAATCATGTCAAACATAAGATGTCTGCTCCCCGACCATCACTCTGGTCTGTCCCTGCGTGATGCCAATCTGCAACCGAGTGTCACCAGTGATCCTGGGGTCGTGCAACCATGGATTACACTCACCTTGCACCAAACTCTGTGACAGAGTCTGTGAAGGACCACCCCGCATCATCTCGTGATTTTCAAAGCAGACCACAAACACCAATGGGACCAGTAGCCGCTGGTTTTGAGTCTGGGCGAAAGCCTCGGAAACTCGTTCTTTGCTTCGATGGAACTGGTAACAAGTTCCACGGCGATGATAGCGACAGCAACATTCTCAAGATCTTTCGAATGTTGGATCGTGAAGCGGATGACCAGTACCACTACTACCAACGTAAGTGCCTCGTTTGGGTGCAATTCATGGCTAACATAGTGAAGCTGGTATCGGCACATACGTGATTTCAGGATCGCTCACTCATACCGGTATCAAGGCTCGCTTCAGCTCTTGGTACCAAAAAGCCAAGGACTCAGCAATCGGTTCCTCGTTTGACCAGCATGTCGTGGGAGGCTACCGATTCCTCATGCGATTCTATAACCCTGGCGACGAGATTTATATGTTCGGCTTCAGTCGCGGAGCGTATATCGCCCGATTCCTGGCAGAGATGCTCGATTACATCGGACTATTGTCGCACGGTAACGAAGAAATGGTCAAGTTTGCTTGGAAGGCGTTTGCTCAGTGGCAAGGCCGTGAACAAGTTCCGGAAGACGACGAGGATTGCGGCAAAGAACCCGACAAGAAAATCGAAAAGATCAAAAAGAAGAGAGAAGAAATGTTCCGATTCATGAAGGGTTTCCGAGAGACGTTCTCTCGTCCTGTTGGACGTATCCGTTTCCTTGGTCTGTTCGACACGGTTAATTCTGTTCCCAGTTTCGAGACAGCCTGGATGCAGCGCAGCAAGTTCCCATACACTGCAAGAAGTAGCGCTCGAGTGATTCGACACGCTGTCAGTATTGACGAGAGACGTGCCAAGTTCCGACAGGATCTCATGTACCAAGACCGACCAACGAAGAAGGAGGATAAGCATCACCACTTCCACAAAGCTGTCAACGATTTTCGAGAGGACGTTCATGAAGGAATCTACGGACATGAAGATCGAGGAAGAAAGGGAAACCACCTTTCTCCCAATGAGAAGCGAGGAGGGCAAAAGAAGGGAGGCGAGTTCGCACCATATCGCGCTCGGTCAAGATCGTGTCGGAGACCAAGTCACAGTGGGGATCCCGACACCTTCTCCAATCTTTCTGGTCTAGCACTTTCCGAGATCAACAATATCGACGATGATGATGCTCAAGATATCGACGAGGTCTGGTTCTCGGGAGGACATGCTGATGTTGGCGGAGGGTGGGAGATCAACGAAGGTAGCAAGAGCGCAAGTCACATCCCTCTTGCATGGATCGTGAGAGAAGCGCAGAAAGCTGGGCTTCCATTTGATGACCAAAAGGTTGCTGAGATGGGCTGCTGCGTTAACCATGACTGGCAAGTGGCCACAGGAAGACCGCCTATTCCTGATCTTCGAGTGTCCAGTGGTAGCGGAGGTCCAGGTCGTGCACCAGACATGCCCATGGACGAAAAGGAGGATGATCCTAAAGATAAGTTCCATGGCGTTATGCACGGCGCATGCACAGCTCGAATCCACGACTCACTGGAGTATGGGCAAGGTCTTGGTGCTATAGCTGTGACGGCTTGGAAGATCATGGAGTACATGCCCTTCCGTAGGATGGATCTTCAGTCTGACGGATCATGGAAGCCGATCCGCTGGCCTCTCCCAGGTGGTGAAGTTCGAGATGTGCCCGATACTGTTCGAGTCCATGGAAGTGTTATTCGTCGCATGAAAATGGACGAAAATTACCGTCCAGGAAATCTCATCATCGGTGGTGGTGGTAGGGGTGTTAGAAAAGCTCCTGCGAAACATGGTATCGGTGATTGGGAATGCGTAGCTGATCACGGTGATCCAGTTGGTGAAATCTGGATGCGAAAGAAGAAGGACGACAGGTTGCGAGATTAATCACTTATAATTGATAAATAGTAGTCAATTAATATTCTTTTTGTTGTGTCTGAAGTGTCAAGAGTGTATAAGTTGATTGGTGGTGAAGGCAAGTACATGACGACGTCACGTGCAGCTCTCCTAATCATGATGGAGCCACGACATCAAAACTCTTTCTATCACAGCGCCATTCAATCAATGGCATGCGCTGAACAAAACACAGCCATCGATTCATCGCCATGCCTCTCGTTCTTTTCCTAGGCGTGCTCGAAAATGGCATCCCCGAGCAAGTCCGGCAATACGGCCGCACAATAATCTACACCATCCTGACCCTTACGTTTCTCACTCTCCTTAAGATCTGGACATCCGGTCGCAACAACCCCACACAACGCCTCCTCCATGGCAAAGTCGTGATGATGACGGGCGGAACGTCCGGTATAGGCGCATCTACAGCTTTAGGTTTTGCATCACAAGGTGCGCAGCTGGTCCTGCTCACACAAACACCTCCGAACGATCCGTTCCTTGTCGAATACATCCAGGACCTTCGAGCGAAGACGAATAATCAGATGATTTACGCCGAGCAAGTCGATTTATCGAGTTTCTATAGTATCCGACAGTTTGCGACCAAATGGATTGACAATGCGCCGCCTCGACGGTTGGATATGATCTACCTGGGCGCAGCGGCCCTTACACCCCCTGGTGGAAAGAGAAAGGAGTCGGAGGAGGGTATCGAGGAGACATGGATGGTCAATTTCTTGGCCAATTTCCATCTGCTTGGTATCTTGAGTCCTGCTCTTCGAGCGCAGCCTCTTGATCGAGACGTTCGAGTGATCATCCCTACTTGCTCTTCCTACATTGGATCTCCATCTCTCAAGGACCCTGTTTCTAGAGAGAACTGGACACCAAGCACTGCATACGCTCGAAGCAAGCTCGCCATGAACGTCTTTGGCCAAGCTTTCCAGAAGCATCTCGACTCCTACGAACGTCCCGACAAGGCACCCAACAACACCCGAGTAATCTTTGTCGACCCTGGTCTGGCCCGAACACCAAGCACCCGTCGCTGGTTGACGCGTGGATCTCTTTGGGGACTCGCAATCTACACCGTTGGCTACATTTTCCCCTGGTTCCTTCTCAAGTCTCCCCACATGGCCTCTCAATCCATTCTCTATGCCGCCATGGACCCTCAATTTGCCCGAGGCGACGGTGGCAAGCTTATTAAAGAGTGCATGGAGGTTGACTTTGCGCGAAAGGAAGTCAAGGATGACGAAGTTGCCAAGAAGCTATGGGAGGAGAGTGATAATCTGATTGAAAAGGTCGAGAAGATCCAGGCCAAGAAGAGAGCTGCTAAAAAGGCCGCTGAAGACAAGAATGAAAAGGAGAAGACGGAAAAGGAGAAGGAAGCCGAGATTGAAGCGCTAGTCGAGGCTATCAAGAAGGGCAAGGAGAAGGCCGCGGCCAAGGAAAAGGCTGCGACCAAGGAAAAGGCTTCAGGAAAGAAGAAGGGTAAAAAATAGTTAATGACGTATACGGAAAATAGACAGATATAGACGGAGTTTGGGTTCACATCCAGTCCGACGGCATATGGAAAGGGCTACAAAAGTGCACGTATACCAACGGACATAAAGAATCTATTGCTATCACCATCAACTCCGCGCTTCACCGTATCCGTGTCCGTGTATGTATTTAAATCCTCACTTTTCCACAACTCCCACAATCATCGCTCGCCCAAGAAGTCAAAAGGCCCTGTGAAGAGCAAGTTCTCCATGCCTGGGTCAACCTCAAGATCTGCCAGCAAATTTGTCATCCAAGGTTCAGGTTCCGGTTCACCTGTTATCTGCAAAGTCGGCATTGTGCTTGCATCTTGAAACGATGACGGAGTAAAACCCATATCTGTTGCCGAAAAAGGGTTTGATGGCGACGCCTCGCTTGAAGTAAAGAGACTTCCCATCTCGGGCGACTCAGCAGGACCACATCGCTCAAGATACCACGTTTCAATCCTCCTCGCACGTCTTGCAAGGCCCCAATATGGATCTGGTTCCGTATCGCCTGTATCTGGTCCCGAAGCAGCTTCCATTCTTAACACGATTTGACGAAGAGTATGCGGCATGTCAAGAATACGGCGGAGATGACCTGCGATCTGCGCGTGCTCGGGTTGTGCTGCGATCAGGTCGAGACGTACGGCTAGTGAGACTGCGCAGTATAGCATGATCCAGCCTATATTGGGCATACTGTCTTCCTCGCCTTGGGGTAGTATGAGGATCACGCTGATGAGGGACTTGGCGGCCGACATGCTTTGGGATAGCCAGTCGAGAAAACGGTTCTGGTCTGTACCTTGCTGTAAGCTTTGGAAACCGCTTGGGCCGTAGGAGACGCCGTCTGGTGAGGGCTGGCAGATGATGAGGTCGAGAACATGGAGTTGTAGAAGAATGGTGGCTGTATTGTCAGCCGACTTTCCATTTGTGAGGCAATGGGAGCACTTACGACTTTCGCTCAGAGGGAAAGGGAGGGATGACTTTGTCGAGGTGTATCGTTCTCTGATCCTTTGAAGTTCGGCGGGGAGTTGACCTGTCCTTTGTGTACGCATTGACCCTGTGGCTTCGGTGACAGCATCGTCGACTTCTTCGGTGAGCTTTTGGAGATAGATGATGTAAGGAAGGTGTCTATCGGAGGGGAATGTGCCCGATGATAGGAGTTTGTGGCAGCATTCAAGGATGTATGGTGAGTATCTGAAGTGATGTGACTTTTGCAGCAGAACCGCAGAGCTGTACAAAGTTAGTCGTGGGCAGGGTTTGGCAGAAGTTGAGGTACCTTGAAGAGAGGTAGTATGTCCCAGCTAAGGCTCTCATCTCATCATGCGTCATATCACCAACCGCATGTTTATTCTCTCTACTCAACGCCCATAGACTCGCTATACGTGGTCTATCGAGCCTCATGTCTGAGATTATACTCGCTGCTAGCGATAGATGTTGAGTATACTTCATCGACGCCTGATGATAATGCGCCCTATGAACTCATTAGCGACAGTAATACCGAGCACCAACTCAACATACCACGCCAGATGAACCAGCAGTCCCTGCAGCATATCAAGGGTTGCAAAAGGCCCCTTTATCATTCGCACAACCACAATCTCATGAAACAACTTCCCCAGCTCTCGTTGAAGCCTGCGATCTTCGTGACAAGATGCTGCGAGTACGGCTACACACAGCGTTGGCTTGTCCTGGACCAACCCCTGAATAGTGACCGAGTCAGAAATCATGACAAAGGGAAAATGAGGCGCCATTCGCGTTTTAAAAAAGTCGAGACATTCTTGGCCCCTTTCAAGACTCATCAATCCTCTGGAGAAAGGGTTATGTGATGCTTCCGTGTCGATACTCCCAGGCGTATTTGACATGCCTGGTGAAGCATCCATAACATTTGAAGTGGCAGGAACAGAAGCCAGAGAAGGCGATCTTGATCTTGTCGGACTCGCCTGTTCGAGGTTCCTCGATGGTCTGCTTCATGTTAGCCCAAGTACAAATTTTGAGTATTCGCATATGCCATGCAGTCTCACCCAGGCCTCAAAGCCTTGCGTCGTCTAGACGGGTTGAAGACGCAGGTCTTATTGAGTCTCAAGCATCGATCGCACTTCCCGGAATCCTGAGATTTTTCGCATCGAATTTTGGCGTGAAAACATGTTTGACACGTTTTGAGTAACGTGACATTATCGCTTCGTGAAGCCATCGCGGGTTGTTATGTTGGTGTTGAGGTAGAATTGATGGAACTAGACTCCCAGATGGGCGGGGAAATAAGATTCATTCAGATCCATTCCACAAACTTGCTGGGTCTTGTCGCTATTTGTTTGTTTCATCACAAAGCCTGTAATATCACTTGAGATGTTATTCCCGGATTTACCGTTTCCGTAGGCAAGGCAGGCCAAGAGATCGTGAGTTGGGATATTGCGCGTGGAGCGGACTTGAGAATCGGACGTGTGGCTGTGAAGCTGCAAAAGCGTGTCGGACTCGGGTTTCGTTGCAGTGGTTTTGTGGCGAAGCTTCAGGGCAATCTTTCAGTGCTTAAAACTAGCTTCATAAGGGACGAAATAATTGACACCCTTCAAAGGCTGGGATTGTGTTTATTTATTTCTTCACCCCAAATCTACAGGGCCTTCGATCGGAGAAAACGGACTGTGGCTCAGATTCTTAAGCATGCCAAGTCCGTGTCCGTTCCCACACGGCAGTTCCAAGGGGATCTGTCACTCACTTTATCGGACTCGTTAGTTTCCTTGGTCTCGGTATTTGTCTAATCGAGAAAAGGATCATGATCCAGGAACATTCTCCACTTTCTAAGCAGCCTTGTAGGGCAGAACCACCATTCAGCGATGAGTCTAAACGACGATGCCGAGTCAGCAGTCTTTAACCGTTGTGTCAGACTGAAATGAGGATTCTCGTCGGCCGCTTCTATCTAAAGTTTAACGGAAATATCCGGAATTAATTTCCCTGTCCGGCACGATGTTACTATGCTCGGAAACATACCCAACTATCCTATCTCATCTACTCGGTAGTCTACGGAATTGAGGACGTATAATTACCCCACAGAACAACACATTGCTGTGGGTTCTCTAATCGTCTTCAAATTACTTCTTTAGTCTTAACCGGCATGTGATATTCTCTTCTGTCTAGACCGGTCTCAACTAGAAAAGCTCAACCGGAGTTTAATCCCACTATGGCAAGCAAACCTGCTTACTGAGGAAAATAGTCTAACTTTAGTGAATTAACCGCGCGGTATGATGGTAAACTTAGATCATTTTTTATTTCCAACGGCCTGGAGTCTGTCAAAGCTCAGAGTAAATAAGGATCAACCACTGTGCTTTGATCTCGTCCCACCTCAGTGACAGATGTCAATTTAATAAGTAGCTCGGATTACAAGCTGTCTCGTGCACGGTCAACGGAGTTTGGTGGAGGTTTTTCATGTAAGATGAAGGATTGCATGTATGGCTCTGGCCCCCAAAGCCTTGTTCATCGTGAGTCTCAGAGCAGTGATAGCTCGTCTCACCAAGAATTATCCCACGCCTAATTGAGAACTCGCTCATTACGTTACTGTACATTTACTAACATGTGAAGAGATAGGCACAAGACTTCCGTTGTTTCGCTCGATAGTTGTTACCCATAGGATTGTGTCATTCATACTCATCATCCAAAAACAATCTCACCACTCGCCTTACAGCCTTCACAGCCCATCACTTAGCCGTCATCACTGCCTCTCCTGATTTCCCTGTAGTTCAAAAACTACTGATGGACGGTCCTCCAACTCTGCAGGCCTCCCTTGACCATCCATCTCAGTACGGTCTTTCGCTTTATCATCCTTCATATCTGTAAAATGAGAGTCTGTAGGACTCATGACGCCCATGGCCTTTCTCTTGTTACGATGTTTCATCCACAGCCAAACCAAAACACCAACGACAAGGGCTCCAACACCGACTCCAACGCCTATACCGGCTTTCGCTCCCGTGCTCAAACCAGCGGACTGAGAGGCTTGAGTTTGTAGCGGTGTGTCGCTGTCAGTCTCGCTCGGTTCTTCCTGGGGTAAAGCTTTCGCATCTTTCCAATCACCATCATAATTTCTGTATGCCTGCACAATAGTCTTGTCGGACCAGTAGTATACCCAAGTTTCACCATCTGGCTGGTTATATGCTACTGCCAGACCAGAGCTTGGGTTATCAGCGATAGACCAAGCTTTCGTGGTCTGGTTTGATGCTATTTCCCATGTACTCTTGGCTGCTGAGATTTCGTGGAGTTTTCTATCGGTGCCGATCTAGAATATGCTTCGGGTTCGTGATCTGTCGATTGATGAGCCCATAGCTTCGAGAGACGAGTTCCAAGCTGGTAACGAAAACGACGGAATTCTCTGAAAGCTGACTGGAGTGACCTCTTCAGAGTCGTTGGTAAATGAGCCTCCTAGGTCTGTAGGGAAAGCATCTACTACATGTCAGTGGCATAATACGAGTCCGATGCTGTGAGTTACCGACCTAATCTCCATTGTCCAGCCTTCTCTAGTCGAGATGTCTCGATATCATCACTTCCTTTAGGGAAAGCTACCGTAATGTTTTCTTTGTCGACGTGAGCAGACCCTATTGCTATTCCTGTTGCATTATCCTGCGATACAGTCCCACCATCTGTCCACTCGGTTACCGTAGTATAATGCAGTAGCATCACATTTCTCTGTTCGTTATGATAGAACACGCGGTATCCATTGTCAGCTCCTAGAAGATCGACGGCCAGTCCTGATTTGTTGTGGATGGAATCGACCTCTGCAGTTTCCGAGATACGATACTCGCCGCCACGAACAAACTTTCCTGTCTTCATATCGCAGGTGTAGTATCCATTGATGATGGCGTTATCTGTGGACTGCCAGAAGATAGATGACTATATTCTGTTAACCACTGCTATGACTTGAGATATCCCTACGTACAACGATGGTTTTCTGGCTTGTATCCCACCAACCCGATCCTGCCAACGCTGTACCATTCTTTGGTGTCTCCTTAGCCTCAAGGACACTAGGGTTGTCGAGTGGAAAGATAGGCGTATCTTTGCTGTTGCAATTGCTGTGATAGATCGTTCCCGTCGTTGGATCCTGAGCGCCGACTTGGATAGTTCGTTCGGTAGAGTAGGCGTACAGAGCTTGACCGGTGCAGTACTGGATCCATGTTACTACCAATAACCATGATAGTATGACTACCAGATTTCTAGGTGAATACATGTTCTCAGACATTACAGTCGAATTTTTGTAGTGTCAGGAGCATGCAGCTTGACAAGGCTAGAAGCTGAGGGTATGAGGAACTTATCAGAGGAATGTCGATAGGAATTCTGTTTTAACCCATACTACTGTACCTCACCATGTCCCGTCTGCATTCTTTGGATCCATCTCGGCAAGCGAATAGCGATACTTCACTGTCTGAGGGTGTCCAGTAGTAGTTCCTTTCCCAGAAGGGACCTTTGCAGGCAAGTCTTACTGCAGGTGAGAGATCGTCCATTCTCTCTTACTTGCGGCTGAAGTGCCTCGATTCTCCATTCGTTATCGGTATCTGATGGTTGTGTCTAGATTGAGTCTATGGGTAGGCTCTAGGCTCTGGTGTGATTCATCTCGGGCATCCCGAGTCCGGTCATATACACAATTTCGAGACATCGATATGAATGAAAAGGTGCCTCGAGATGTCAATTACTAAGAGAGAGCCTTATCGAAAGATGACTGTTGTGGTTTCTAGACGCCCTTCGCTTTCATCGTCTCGGGAACGAAAGACTCATCAAGTACTCAACCTCATTGACCCCTATAGACCAATGTCAGCTTCTGTTATTCAATTTGGTGTCACTGATAAAAGTCGTACGAAGTGTTCTGCAACAGCTCTCAAGTATTGATGTTGCGGTGAGCATAGAGGGGGCGAAAACGGCATGCATTTGAGGCTGAAATTGAGCTGACATTTCCGTGAATAGAGCGTTGTAACCACCATCTCGGTTTTCTCAGTCACATGCATGATCACGAAGGCCAGAGCCTCGTTCTCCATTTTATTTCTGTTGTTGGACTGAACAAGTACTTTCATTTTTATTTAGGCTATATAGGAATGGGTTTTCAGATATAATACGCTCGGTCTGTTGTTTGTAAACCGAAGCCAAGAAGTCGATACCGCGCAGTTCACCTACACGTCGATCTGCATGCCACAGCCTGGCTTTGTGAGCTGTATATTATTCTTAATCACCACCTATGCAATTATAAACCACTTTACTAAGACCCAGGGTTCGCCAACTTTGATCGTGATATCGCTCAAAGGCTTCCCCGACTGGATTTATTTTACTGTACTAAGGGGGAACGGAAAATTTGACTGCCGCGCTTTAGGAACCAAGATGAATAGACTAACGATATACTCTAAGAGTCGCATAAAGTGGTTTGTAAGTGTCGTCTCTTATGATTCTGCCGGACAGGCTGTCTGATCCCTCGAGGCCATAGTTCTCAACATACCTGGGTGAGTATATACATACTGATGGGAGGACATCAAGTCCCAGCTCTTGTATGCGTGCGCTTCATTCAATGATATCTTGAAACCGCCAGCCTGATTGGATACTTGCTACAACATCCTGAGTACAAGATCGTGATATGGACATGCCATTCTAAGTAAACAAAGCCTCTCTTGAAGACGTTCGTACACAAACACAATTCGCCTCAAGATAGGCACCTCCTGGACAAAGCCAGAAGGTACACTAACCACGTTCTTCCTATTCATACATTCCATTATGGCAAAATTTGTTTAGAAATACTAAAGATTCAGACGAGTCCTACCGCAGGTTGCATTCGGCATTTCTGTTCTTCCTTCCTGCCTTGCGCCTTCCCCTACTACAACTTCCTTTGCCATACCTTCCCCCTTCATATCCTAGGTACCGCTAACTCTCCCAGCCCAATGATCAACCTGGCATCATACCATCATTATTTCCATTGGACGTATCCGTGGGGACTGATCTGTTGAAAGATGATAATCTAGAACCCCCGGCAAGAGTTTCTACACTCAACAATGGACTTCTCACGAAAGGATTCCCTACCACGATCGACAAGAACAAATTGTTAGCCGTCCGCCACTTCGTTTGCGTCCAGATTACGTCTTTCGCGATAAAGCTAGTCATCATTTCACTATATACTGCCACGATTCACTGGAGTAACCCCACTGTCGAAGCGTTGAATGCTCTTCAATTCGCAGCAGAAGCACACGAGGGCCTCATTCTGATGTCCTTGGGCGATATGCTACTTACTATACCGGATCTTACTTGGTTTCAATACCAGGATACTGGCGTTCCAGTTGGCTCCATTCCGTCTGCGCCTACACTCAAGAGCACCAGTGGAGTCTGGAAACGATGGAAAGTAACACTTGTGGTCGAGACCGTGGGTATCTCCAACTATTATCAGAACGGAAGAGAATAATACACGACAAAAGATACTTCTAGAGGATGAGCATGAGTGCAAGGAAGTCACCCGTTAAGAACCAGATCACTGAACTGATAGGTTATTGAGCATAATCGAGCTATGAGAAGAAGGATCTTCCAAAACCGCCTGCTCTTAGCAGCAACAGACACTGGTTCTGTTACAGGCAACCTTGACTCCCCAAGAGTGATGGTAATTACATATGCTATTGTTGCAATATGGACTATTAACTATTAGTACTGCAAACCAACTTGCAAAGCGGGCACTTATCCTGTGGATTAATCAGGCTCTACCAATGGCGCCTTGCAGTAAGCTCGAACTACAACACCACAATATCGGATGTATGCATAGCCTCGGTTACTTTTTGTGGCTAGTACCCATCAAGTATGTGAGTCAACTGTCACTCACTGCATATTTGGGGTTACACTCAGCTGCATATTAACCCTGGAGTTACCTGCGTGGCCTATAAACGAGCCATTCGGTGTGCTTTTAGCCAACAGATTCAAGCCTTTCAAAGCACCCTGCTCAAAAAAGAGGGTGCCACAACGGTGATAGCCCGAGCCTGATAGGCTTCTGAACCGAGAGCCTGATTCTCCCAGCCTAGTCCTTTGGTCATTCACCAATCGTCAAGACGGGAACTGCTAGGCATCCTCGCTCTTTTTTGAGCCGCAGTCGCCAGGAGGGGCACAAAATCTGGTGTTTGGCCCAGTGTGATCTCGACCAAAATTTCAAGGCAGAGTGCCTCGATTCAAGAATACGCCTAACGACAAAACAAACAAACTATCACATCGAGAAGAAAGTCACTGCGTATCGGTGATCTAATCGGTTCTTCGCAGACATGAGACATAATTCCATCATTGCTTATAGACTGCGACTCGATGATGTGCAGAAGTGGCTTCGGAACAGGTTTAATGATCAGACGATTGTTGTTGAGGTACGAGTTCGACCCTGATTTTTTCTTTGACATAAAACTCACAAATCATCAGAAATCAGGAGAAGAATTCGTCTTTTATCTGCCTCGGGCGTTAACTGCTGTAGGCCTTTCCTTGTGTACCTGATTTCGTGACTTTGCTTGTAACTGACGGCTGCGACAGGCTGAAAAGGACGAGATTCTTGATCTACAGATATGAACCATGTAGTATAATGGTCGCAAATGCGCTGATTCGCATTTATTTACATTTCAGTCGGTTCACTTTGCGCTTTCTGGCTTAATCAGTTACATGAATGAGTGTTTCGGCTGCGATTGCATAAAGCCTCGCATCGCCTCAAGACTCCGCCTCGTTGCACTTGGCTCTTTCGACGGCATTGTCTCCCCATTGCCACCGTTGATCTCTGCGTAAGTGACTCCCATTGTTTCAATATCAATGTAATATATCTCACACAGCATTTCCACAGGCATATGATCAAGCTGAGCCTCATCTTGGTACCTCACTTTGTAATTGTGATTCCCTCAACGAAGACTATACTTAACCTTGATCTTGTCTAGCCAAGTCGCTAATCTCCTAGCCTCATCTTTCAAAGTCTTCGACATTACATCATGTCGTCATCACCATCACGTCCCAGCACACCGGAGCTATCCGAATCAGAGCGCTCCTTTGACGCGTTATGTGATGCCTCACATAACTACCCCAACAACTTTGTTTACCGCACGCACGGTAAACGGGCACACCAAGATATCACTGACACTTGGGAACGAGAGGCTTCACATGTATTTCATTCAAGATTGAGTGATCCTCCTTTGAAGATATACGAGACATGTCATTGCACTACACCTTGCAATTGCCAGTCTCTCAATGCAGAGATCAAGACCCTGGAAGAGCTTGTGTCGCGCTTACATCCGAAAGCCAATGCTCCAAAGATAAGATATGTGTAAGTAGCATACTCTATTCGACAGGGATATTCTAAAACATACAGCTCTATTAAATCGAAGCACTCTAAAGAGCAGCTGCGATGTTCAATCAATACGTTCAAATATCTCTGCACCTATCATCAAATCCCACCCTCATTCCTCAGCTGTCTGTACTCTTTCAGGCGTTCACTCGCGGCTCATGAATGGTGCAACCTACCCCAATTCAACGACGACAATACCCTGCTCTCCAAGGGCAGGCACATCCTATCTCTTCCGGGACTAAACCGTTCTGGACGGGAGATCAGATACTCGTTTGTACTGAGATCCGTTGAAAGCTCGGACTCTATCACAACCAAGCCTAAGTCATGGGGCATTCGGCAGCTTGCAGTATATCACTCTTTCGACGTCGTCAGTGGTCAAGCATTGTGGGTGACATGCAAGGGGAACTCGCTGAATGAAGTGCTCTTCAAGGAAGCATTGAGCGACGCCAAAGATGAACTCGAATCTGTTCCACAGGCTTTTTCGTTCTCGCTCGAAACTCTGAGCATAATTCTTGACTGGTGCGACAGCAACTGGGTCTTCTACATTAACGAGCTCTTCGACAACGTCAAGCCAAAGGTTGATAAAGCGAGAACACCTGTTATACACGACCAAGTCCGATTGAGTTCTGAAGTACGACGCGCTACAGGACTAAGTAGTACTCCGTCCGAGAAATCACCCGGCTGTACAACATTCTTGTCGCAAATTAGCAAACATCGAGGCACATTCGAAGACCGGACACAAAAGTTCGAAGACCGCGTGAAGAAACTCGAGGGTGAAGACTGGGTTAAGAAACTCCAGGGCTTCTCTTTCCATGAGCTTCAGGGTTTGCAGCAAGGGCTGGAGAAGATTCAGGAAGCTCTTGTTGTGCTCAAACTTAACAAACAAGTTATACGACAGCTGCGAGAACACTATGAGTGTATCTTGAATGAGTACAAGATGCCCTTTCTGGAGAATATCCAGAAAGAGTGCACTGTTTCTTGCATGCAAATGTTCCAAAGGGCAAAGGCTGTGGAGGCCAATCTTGAGGCTAGACAAGTACAGCTTGAAGCACTACTGTTACTAGTCAAGGAAAGCAAGGAAATGGTGGGTTATTGTTCACATCAGACTCCTTTTAATTGCTAATGAGTTTAGTATAACTGCATTCTTCAGTACAAAACCATCCAAATCAACAAGATTTACGCTGAAAGCGCCCAACTATCCGCTCGAAAAATGGAAGACATCGCCTTCAAGACCAAACGCGAGACAAGCTCTATGCACATCATCACATTTGTGACTCTCATCTTTCTACCTGGAACATTCATGGCTGTCCGTTTCCTGCTCCTCTGCTTTCTTCTTTTCTGACTCTGACTTGTTTAGTCCTTCTTTCAGAGTGGTATTCTTGAATGGCCTCCACTCAACGACGATGAGCCGTGGAAGCTAAGTGGTTCGTGGAAACTTAACACGCAGATCTTTGGCCTCTTCTTTGGGATTTCAGCGAGTATTACTATCGTGACTATCATGTTATGGATGTTTATTATGTTCATGTTGCGCAGGTCGCTCCGGGATTGATGTTGGGATGCGATAGAGTCGCAAAGCGCAAGCTACATGTGTTTTCTCTCTTTTCATGTATTTTTTCTTACATCCTTCCGTGGAATATGCTCCTGTTTATAGACCATAGATCATACGATTTAATACGGTTTAAGCGGCCGGCGGCTAGAGCCTCATCCTTGCGATGAATTAGGCAGAACCTGTCCAGATAATGATGTCAAGGCGAGTGGACTTTCAAGTAAGAGCCTTGTTTCCCCTCGTTCCAGTGCGAGTACACTCCTGCATTGCATTTCAACCCCCCAACTTGATCTGACCCCACGTCGCTGGGCATTCAAGGCATTGCGATGCGATGTGATGCATTTGTAAATTCGATGAACCTCATGACTCGCAGTGGTTCTAGTTCAAAGTACCCGTCTTATGGCATCATGGCCTCTACACTCATCTGATCTTAGTGGTTGCTTTGCGTCGAGGCATTTTAACACAGCCTCGAATTGCCCTTTGATGGTGTGTATGTTTGCTGCACTTGGTGATACGGTAGGGAGCCTTGCATTCAACTAGCAGGTGCTGTGCACCCTCTGTATCCAATTGGGAAAGCTGCGGTCCTGGATGTTCCAGTGGAAGGAGGTCCCTTTACAAATCAGATTCATCGCACATGCCTTTTTAAATGCAAACCACCCTCTCAGCTTCAATTTCGGACGAACTCCATCTCGTTCCTTCTCATTTGCTCCTGCCCTTTTCTTCTACTCATTTACACAAACACCAAAAGATTTACCACCTTCGGCACATCCTTTCCAATAAATACAATCGCATACTGGAAAAAAGGCTCTGCAGCCTCTCAGCCGAGATGGCTTCCCAATACGCCCCGGATGAGCGTAACGAGGAGTTTATACATTTCGTTCGTCGCGAGCTACAGCCCGGCCTCGACGGAGAAAATAATGAAGTCGAATTTATCAGCCCTAATAAGACAAAGAAATGGTGGACGAAGCGAAGCGAAAATCGTATAGCGCGAGCCATCAATCATAACATCAATGCGCGACCAGCTACGATCGAAAAAGGATACTTGACCATCTTCTCCGTCCTCGTCTACATTTCCAAGACGTACTTGATCAAGTACTTCACTTCCCACGGTTTTCAAGACCAACAATTACCTTTACTCGACACTAGGCGGTTTGGAACTGACCCTGCAATTGTTCGAGACATGGAAGACTTTTGCGAAAACCAATGGACATTCTGTCCTGTTTTATTTTTCAGCCATTTACCAATGGACAAAAGGAATATTCCCTGTCGCCAAATCCTACCTATCAAATACGAAAAGAGAATTATGACCAAACCTAACCACTCGAAGTCAGTCATTCGAGTTGTCACACTACACCCTGAGTGTTACGATTCGGATTGGAGTTCATCGGTAAGTTTGTCTTCATTCATCAAAGCTTTACTAACACACATTCAGGACACTGTCGTTTTCAAAGAATACCGCACACGAGAAAGAGACGCTTTACGAAGCTCCTGGATCAAAGAGTACAATGCATTTGTCAAGATCGACTCATGCGAAAACATAGTCCAATACCTGGGCTCTTTCGAGCAGAACAACCGCTGCTTCATGGTACTAGAGTATGCGCCCGCGGGTAGCTTGCTCGAATTGTTCAAGCGGAATGAGCCTCCAGCAACACCTGAGGAGCGCAGATATTTCCTGTACGGCTTGATGGGCCTCACCATGGCCATCGATAAAATACAAAATCTGGGAGGGGGACCTAAAACCCAGCGCACAGGCTTGTATGCTACGTACTCAGATCTTCATGCATTTATACTAACTCCAGCAGTGCTCACCGAGACATCAAACCCGCAAATATCCTTGTTTTCCCGGGCACAGATGGCTTATACTCTGCCGGTTTCAAGATGAAGCTTGCTGATTTCGATACTGCGACATCTGAATTGCCTGTTGATGAAGCTGAGTTCAGTCTTCAGGACAACGACGGGAACAGGACATACTGTAAGTTCCCGGCCCCAATCTATCGTTACAGGTGCTAATAGTGACGGTTTTAGGTGCGCCTGAGGCGTCCAGGATTTACACCTATCAAGATAAGACGATCAGACCAGTGCCTTTGTCATCTGATATCTGGTCCCTTGGCTGTGTCTTCAGTGAGGCTCTCGTCTGGATGGCCGGTAAGATGGCAGCCCTCAATAAAGCTGCTAGCGACCGCAGAACCGAGATCGAGACATACTATCCGATTATGGTCGATAGTAGCTATGGTGAATGCTTTCACAACGCCAAAATAGCCCTCAACTGTGTCTTTGAATCCCAACAAACAGCTATCGAAACCCTGGAGGGTCCCACAAACCTCTCGGGAAGTGTCTGTAGCCTTATCAAGCAGGGAATGCTCGTACCCGCGGACAAGAGACTTTCACCAATATCTCTATGGCACAATTTCCAGAGCAAATATGACGACCTGTTTCCCTGCGCAGCTGGCGGTACTAATAATTCGTCTGCTTATTCTCACTCTCAACCATTCGGTCTCGCAATCACTAGCCCAGTATCGATGGGCAGATTACCGAGAGAGCGTGATCTTCAGTCTTCATATCAGCACACTCCTTCCAACTCAGTAGTAGGAAGAGTTACAATCGCAAACTCGGGCCATCCTCAACCACGTTCAGTCGCGTCTCTTCCTGCACATGAATCCTTTATCAACAGGGCACCAGTTCAACCTCAGTCACCTGCCGTATCAAATCCTGGCGCTGACCAAGAGTTCTCTGGAATTGGCTCTCGTTTCGAGAACACACCCAAGTTACAGACGGATGGTTTCAACGCCTCGGAAGACCTAACTTCAAACACTACAAACATACGATCTCCTCGGCAGAACAACTATCCTCAATTCGATTGCAAAAGCCCCATCAACAACTCCGGGGAACCTAACCGACTGTTTCCCAGCAGAGATCAACAAATATCATCAAGTCTCTACCGGAGCACCACAGTCAACGATGTGGTCCAGTACCGCGGTTTCAAGGCTAAGAAGGATCTTCTGCCTGGTTACCAGCAGTTCTGCCATCGTATAGGCCGACGACATTTTATGTTTATAATAGACGACTCCATTTCGATGCGTGGGGTAAAGAGTGAAGTTCTCAAAATGGTTGAGGCTCTGGTATGGTTAGTCAGAGACATCGATTCGACAGGCCCAGAAATCCGCTTCACCTCAAGACCCAAAAAGCGATACCCACGAGGACCAGGAATTACCCGTCGTTTTTACACCGCAGATATGCTGACCTCCCTGCTACGCCACTGGGAAGATGGAGACGGAGCTGAATACGAATGCAATATGAAACACACACTCAACCAAATATTCGAAGACGCCAGTATCGTGGATCCGAAAAACCCAACAAGTGTTTTGATCTTTACGAATGGGTCGTGGGATGTTGACACTGTTGAAGACCGAGGTGTTGAAGAATGCATCACGAATGTCATTGGTAACATGAGAAGGAAGAGAATTAGTAATACTGGTTTTACATTTCAATTCGTGAGTTTCGGTGACGACCAGGATGGCCTCGCTCGTTTGACATATCTTGATGATTATGCGCCTTTCGGGGGTGGCATTGGGAGCAGAGTGTGAGTTTTACCTAGATACATTATATGATAAACTGCCAAGCTGACATTCTTAGTGACATTGTTGACCATAAGAGGTATACTGATAATGTCTGGTCAATCCTGATAGGATCAGTCAGTCCGAAGGTTGATGAGAGTTCGCAAGGGGCCTCTACTGGGAGGCGATCCCCTTGTTGATTCGGAATCTTGATTTGAGCCGTATTCTCGGTGGTTTAGGAGTTTATGGTAAGGAATCTGTTTTTGGATACTAAGCATATAGTTGTTATATCCGGGTTTGGTCTGTATTATTTGGATACCCTTGGGAGTTTCGGCCTGGTTAGAATTTTATTCATATTTATTTCGTTGAAGGTTGGATTAATAAACTATAGCAACTGCTCTTCAAACTTGATGGCTTATACTCTGACCAAGGATCTATCGATGCAGCGTAGTATTATGGCATCTTTTACTGCGTGATCTCATTGAACATTTGTTTTCTCCTCCTGACATCGCCTCGTATATACACTATTGACTACCTAGTATGGCATTTCCTTCACCGGTGGCGGTGCGATGTCCACCGAGTGCTTACCGTCTAAGGCATGTCTAACCTCGTGTCCTGTGCTAATCATATTGAGAAACCACATAAACAGCAAGATTCCAACTATCCTGACCTTAGCAGCCGTAAGTTTAGATCCGCCAGGTATCTTTTGAGCCCAAGCAAACGTCAACATCTCCAACCTCTGCTCTTCTGACGAGCTATGCATGAACAATTCAACCAGATATGCTGTCGATTGTGCCACGATATGGCTTACCCAAAGAAAGATAGGCAAGATGACAGCCAGTGTCCTCCATCGGTCTCGCATCAGTGATCCATCCCCAAACATACCGTCGATAACCAGAATACCTTCTGCGTCTCCTGCAAGCAAGATATGGAATTGTAATATATAAGTCTCCAGTGAACATCGTCCGAGCCATGCCATTGCTGTAGAATGATAATTCCGCACAGGTCCTGAGACATTGCGTAAGGCGACAAAAGCCAGAATGGGCACGAAAGAGGTGAATGGATGCCATGTCCTATACTCGGACATCAGAAGGTGCGATGTTGTACGGAAGTAGTAGACTGTCGCGCAAAGTCCACTGACGGCGAATATAATCCGAAGTCCCAGATAGACAGGCATCGTCTTCATCTGGTTGTGTATGACGGCGGCTATCATACCGACATATACAATGAATATATCCAGTGTGACGTGAGATTGCCATTGCTTGGCATCCCATTGAATATTGAAAACAACCTTTAGGACGCTAAATGCATACTCAGTGAAGGGTGTTGCCATAAAGACTGCCGAAACCAGGAGACACGAGATGCAGATCTTCGCAACCACAACCTGCGGATCACTGTTGTAGCGCTTGCCCCCAGTTGCCATTGTTACGTATATAACGAGAAACCAGAAGGAAACAAGGGGGGAGAAGTAATAGAACATATAGTCTGTATCCATGAAATATGTCAGGCAACAACTTAGCATATTTAATCGTGAGAGAACAGATGCCACACGATTAAAGGAAAAGTCATTCTTCCTGATGAAGTACAGAGTATGTCCAAAGCCTGTCTGGAATAGATACGCCGCAACGCAGAGGCGGATGAGGACCTCTACAGATCCTCTATCCGCGCCTGTCCAGTTATAAATGAGGATGAAAAACTGCATCCAGCCCTTCCACTCATCGGTTTGGTTCCGTGAGAGGCAAGGCTCGTCCATACACTTCGACTCTAGACAGAGTTCTTCTAAAGGCTGTGATCGGGAGCGCCGAATGGTGATGAGGAGAACTGCGATGCAAGGTATACAGAGGACGATAAAGTCCTGCAACTGCCATACTTTGCTACCCTTGGCCATCATCTGGGTACGATCAGCATAATAACACATCAGTAGTGCAAGAACAAGTGATCCTGCTGACATGTTAAGGTAACGCCATTGAGGTTCTTGCCGCCCATTGCAGAGATCCAAAATCTCAAAGATGACACACACTGCCAAGTAAAGGACACCAAAGGCGACAAGTCCAAGCTGGGTAAGTGGCTTCACTCCGTAATCAGTGCAGCATGTGCGCGAGTAAGGATACGGTCTTGTACGATCGAGCTTCGCATTACATCGTAGATTGAGAAGGATATTCGCTCGAGTGTCTGCAATTTGCTTTCTGACGTGAAGTCCTGTGTTGAGCGGATCCTTCCATGTCATATTTTGACCCAAGGTGAGTCTAGGAATAGACCAGACGAGCGGCACCTTCCAATCACCCTGTATATCGCGTAACCAATCCTGCATTTCAATAATTTCATCTCGTCGTCGCAATGCGTTTTCAAGTCGTGTGAAGTTATCTCCGAGGTAGACAGGACCTCCGGGTGGTGCATAAAAGATCTGGTTGCCTAAGCCATCAATTGGGTCCATGGGTGCTGTGAATGGGTCGTAGTCGGGTGTGTTGTCATCGACAAACTTGACGATCTTGGTTAAATGATCTCTGTACATGCGAAAGCGCTTCTTCCAAGACACATACTTCTTTGAAGACACAGTGTCGTTGGTAGAAGTGTTTGAGTTGTTTCCCATTGATGCTTGTGTCGTAAGGTTAACATCTTTCCGTGTGATATTGCCGCTAAACCAAACACCGGCAGCCACATATATCAACCCAGCTCCCTTTTGATCCTCAATTGATGGGACGTTCTGCTTCTCCTCTGTATATAGTTCAAGATAGCGAACAAAGTCTTCTTGGCCAAGGGTACCATGAGAAGAGAGCCATACGTTGGGCAGTCGCTGAACCAGTTGACCATGATAGGTCATATTCATAGTTTGTGATCTGACAAGCCTGCCATGTTTTTGATCGAATTCCCAGTGCTTCTTGTCGAGCTAAAGTTGTGTTAGTCCTTTCACATATGGGAACAACCATCTTGTATAGTTACTGACCAAACGACCAAATGAATGAGCTACGCCTCGAGATGTTGAATCGCCAACCGTGATGATGGGACGACCTTCCATGCAAAGACGGATGTCCTCGGAATCATAGCGATGGAGTATACAACCATCTGGCTGCCATTGGTGAAATGGGTTTCGATTTCCTTGTTCGTCTGTAGGTGGATCGATCCAGCGACCGGTATTTTGGACGGCGCGGCAACGATAAGGGTCATCGCCAGGGAATAGCTTCATGAAAGCCACGGCGCTCAGGAAGAGAATTGTTAGAACAGTAGAGACTATCCTTGATAATGGCAGACTCATTTTGAGATGGGTGACCGGTTCGGTCACAACAGTAACAATCTCTACCATGTAATGGAGAGAGTACAATAGAGAAACAGACTAAACATGGCAAAGGCAATGAGGGTTTGTCTGGATTTAAGGAGACAAGTGGCAATTACTCTTGACCCTTTCCACAAGGGTAGTTGGCCTAGTCTTTCCAATGCGAAGTCCCTTTAGCGATTGCAGGGAGGATGTCTGAACAAGTAGGGCGATCTTCTGAGCGCATATCTGGACTACAATATCGTCTGTGGTATGGAAATAACGTTCCCTACTTTCCGCAATGCTGACCAAGGCTCTAGGGACAGGCATGTTTTACTCATTCCCAGTAGGGTGAGACGCCACTTATAGTTAGGTTCAAGGGATGGGTAAGACAGGTTTCTTCGTTTGATGTTGGAGCATGTAAATGGATCACTGTTTGGGCTTTGTCTTATGTTATTTGGATACCCTTGGGAGTTTTGACCTTAGAATCGCAGTTTATGTTTATCTCGTTGAGAGTTGGGTTAACGAATTAAGTTGGAGCTATTCTATTAGAACCCTAGCGCAATGCCTTGTTTCCATTCCGGGTCGAAAGACAGCCTGGGATTGGATATCACTATTAGTCTCAAGGTATGCTTGAGCTTTGGGCAGCTTGCTACCTACCCTATGGTTACTTGTGATTCTATCCAAGGTCTGGGTTTTGGAACGAAAAAATGATGCTAAAATTTCCGAGAAAACAGATTTGTATTTCTTGTAATCTATGCAAGTTTCTTAGGTGATAGCTGACTCGATATGCAAAGAATATTGCCAACATAGGTGAAACTGAATAGCAGGCATAATGTCACCCAGGATTTAGCCTTCAAGAGTTCTGCAAATATCTTAGTATAGACCACCCTCAGACAAAACATGTGTTCCAATGCTACGTCATGTATTTGAACAATCATAGAGACTACATAACTAGCGTATCGAAATTACCAGAGGAATCAGAGAGGATTAAGTGGGCAATACAGCAAACTGTCGAGCAGATGGTCCTCTGTCGGTGAGATTGTTTAGCGCGTGTTAGACCTACAGCTAATGGACCGTGGCATGAATACGCCGCTCTAAAGTGAGAGAATACTAACTCCAGTTCCCGGCTAGTGATGACGACATTAAATTGAGATATAGACTTGTTGTCCAAAGAGCATGCATGAATACTACTCTGGCTGTTATCGTGTGACATTACTGTGCGGCATATGCGAGTATAAGGGGTCACTTTCGAGTGAAACAGAATTTTACAAAAAACATCAACTTCCATTCATTACTAGTAACTCATCTTATACTGATACATCAACAGGATTGTATCTACAAATCCAGTATCAAAGTGCTGCAGCCAAAAACCCAGCCAAGACGTTTCATCCTCCGATTTCCCGGGGGCGGGCCACTAAACCGCAAATGCCCAAGCGCCAAAAGCTACCCTTCGTTTCCATCAAAGCTCCCCTCCAACCTGATCTAACGTCAACATTCATCCGTCACTATCATCCCAGCCACTAGCCAGACAACACCACCACCACGCAGCATGGCTTCATACATCGACACTTCCCTCGCGGAGGCTCAGCCAGCGCCCGAACTTCTTGGAGAGGTTAAGAAGCCCAAGAAGAAAAAGGTGCTGCTTATGGGAAAATCCGGTTCGGGAAAGTCTAGTATGAGAAGTATCATTTTTAGCAATTACATTGCACGCGATACACGAAGACTGTAAGCCTCCCCCCATCCTCTTCTCTCTTCCATGCTATGGCATTCTGATGCGATATAGCGGCGCAACTATCGACATCGATCTCTCCCACGTCAAATTCCTCGGCAACCTAACCCTCAACCTCTGGGACTGCGGTGGCCAAGAGGCCTTTATGGAAAACTACCTCTCCCAGCAACGCGTCCACGTCTTCTCCAACGTCGGCGTCCTAATCTACGTCTTCGACATCGAATCCCGCGACGTCGACCGCGACCTGGCAACCTACGTGTCCATCCTATCCGCGCTGCTGCAGTACTCGCCCGCCGCCAAGATCTACATCCTCATCCACAAAATGGATCTCGTGGTGCCTACCGCGCGCGAGTCCGTGTACGACGAGCGTATCCGTGTTGTGCGACAAAAGACGTTCGAGTATGGAAACTCGGTGGGCATTGCGGCGAGTTCCATTGAGCTTACGCCGTTTGCTACGTCGATTTGGGATCAGAGCTTGTATAAAGCTTGGGCGTCGATTATTCACGATCTTGTGCCCAATTTGTCCGTCATCGAGCGGAATTTGGCAAACTTGGGCCTTGCTATTGAAGCGGAAGAATTGTTACTCTTTGAACGCACCTCATTCCTCGCCGTTTCATCTTGGACGTCCACTGAAGGCCAACGTAATCCTACCGAGGATCGATTGGAGCGCATGTCCAACATTATGAAGCATTTCAAGCAGAGCATTTCGCGATTTACGGGTACACCGCGCAACGCTGAGCAGTTTATTCGTATGGAGCACAAGGCTGGAAACAGATTCAGTCTGTTTATTCTCAAGTTTACGACAAACACATATCTTATGGTTGTGCTTCCACCTGGAGAGGCTCGTTTCAATGCTGCTATGCTGAATTGTCAGATTGCGATTGAGCATTTCAGATTTTTGGATGGGCCTGCGATTCAACCTACCAACGTGACAACTCCAGCTGCTGCCTAAGCGAAACTATCGCGGGTTTGTGATTTGGCGTTAGGTGTTGAGATACCACTCGGAAGTGATGGGCTTAGATACAGGTCAATTGTGCATATATTCATTTTTATTTGCTTGTGATTTCTATTCATGACCTCTATCAGTCAATGCTATGAATGATCCAGTCAACCATTCCGTAAATCATATCCCAAACGCCAGTCATTCATACACTAAGTCCATTTGACAACAGCGGTTCCTCCCTTCTTGAATTCGGGCATCTCTCCTAGGACGAGACTGTGATCGGTGTGGTCCTTGTTGGGGAATGTTGTGGAGAGCACCCATGATCTGGATCGTGTCTCCGAGGAAGCTCCCTGAACAAAGCCATAAACATCGCCAACAGTATGAGTAGTGTTGAATCGAGCAGGCAGGCGTGTGCCGTCGGGCATCTGAATACGGATCATGATGGTAGGTTGAGAATCGTCAACGGATGGGGCGCTGGAGGAAGAAGGAGCAGCGGCTGGCGCAGCGGTAGTAGAGCTGGAGCCTTCTGTAGCTCCAGGAACAACAGCTCCGAGTCGCTGACCAGAACCACCGAAAGGTCTGTACTTCTTGGGCTGAGGTTGGTATGGTGTGTCGTGCTGGTGAAGCTTGACATCGATAGGTTGGTCATGCTGGACGTTCATGAGATGAAGAGGGGCACGACCGGAGCGAATCAGAGCCAGATCGGCCTGGTTGGCGGGATCATCGAATCGCCGGAGATCACCATCGTCAATGCTGAAACCATCCTGCCAAATGTGAAGAACACGTTCTTGAGATTCGGCGTTGGAAGGGCGGACAGGGCCAAGAGGATCGGGGATGCTACGGCTCTCAACACCGTCACCACCAAGAGTTTGTCCTGTTCCTCGGAAACGACTGGGCTCGGATGGTCCGGCTTCGTTTTCGGCCTCGGGACGGGCAGCATTACTGATCTGTCAGCTAGTGTCATTGACGAATGCTTGCTCACTTACGCTCGTGCTTTGGCAAGAATATCGCTAATGATCTTCTTTGGGCCAGCTTCTTGCTGCTTGGGGTCTTGGACGGCCAATCCAGACTTCTCGCCACCAGCAAACAGGTTTCCTCGTCCATCGTCGTCTTCGGGGTCGGAATCGTCATCGTCATCATCCCCATGGTCGTGCTGGTGGGATGAGCTACCAAGGGATCCTAGAGTAGCAATTCCCGTCTTTCTCTGTTGCGACGGAGCGCTCTTGCGAGTCGCTTGGCTGCTACGAGCAGCCTCTGGGGCAGGCCGGCCATCGAGGGTTCGAGGGCCAGTGTAATTGTCGGGAGCGGCAGCGGGAGCTGTAGATGTGTCGCGGCTATCATCTTCGGCGTCGCGGAACCAAACGTTACTGGCCTCGGCGAGATCCCAGTTGTGAGCTTCAAGATACTGCCTGGCCTTGAGGGTGTTAGTTATAGTGATTTGGTATGTATTCCATGTAAACGAACCTCCTCCGGGCTTGCGCCGCTAAGGCCCGCGAACTCGACGATCTGACCTTCACGGTCTGCCATGTTGATGTAATAAGGCGGGGTAGCTGAGATGAGTATGAGTCGTTATTTCAGAAGCAATAAACAGCTTAGAGTACGGCCGTTGAGATTGGGAAATTGATTGACAACAACAATGAAAGTAGATCTCAAGGGATGTGTATTTGATGAAAGTAAAAGCAGGCAGGCAGCTTGCTCGTCACCTCCAGCTAGGCACAAGCTCTTGTTTGGTGGCGGTGGACTCCAGCACCCCACCTTCCTTGCTGTGACACAACTGATCCACCCACCACCTTCCTAACCCCGGTTCTGCAGCCTTACGTAAGGATCTGGGGAGCCGCGACGATTGAGGGCCGAGATCGTCAACAACCTCTTTTACAGCTGGAGCAAGACGACTACGACTACATCACGATCCAACACCATATCCAGGTCGTCCCTCCAAACGAATTATACCTCTCGAGATACATCATGGCCGACGAACACAACCATCTCGCCGAGTCCGGCGTCACATTGCACTCCGACAGTGAACTATACTCTGGCGGCGATGATCTATCATCACCTCCCTCATCAAACTCTCCCGTCATCCTCTACAAGCCTCCTACTGTGTGGTCGCTGATACGCGGAGCTGCCATTAACCTGTTGCTACCCTTTGTCAACGGTATGATGCTTGGTTTCGGAGAGCTGTTTGCTCATGAGGCAGCTTTCAGACTGGGTTGGGGCGGTACCAAGGTACGAAGCACAGTTTTGAACACCACGTTCACCCAAACCATACTGACAATCCCAGGTCTTCCCTCTTTCTCGAAGAAGAGTACACCCTATCGGACCTGGTATCGAGCTGCGAGAAAAGCACCGCACTCCTCGCCCCTCACTGGACGATATTGCAAGCCTGGAGTAAAGAACTGGAAAGCTTTGTCGACCGGGGACGTTTCGCATCAAAATTCGCACCCACCACTGGATCATATACGAAAGAGCTAGGAAGGATGAATGCATATCATGTTAAATAATTTGAGACTACATCATTAGACAGGAACATGGACTGTGGCGTTTCGTTGCAGAGGCGGTTCAAAATGTAAATATTGCGCACTCAAACGCAGCGACTTCAATTGCAACCGGTCTCAACTCTTTGTCAGTCAACTCCAATCACTGCTATAGAGTTGTCACTGCTCGAGTCCCATGACAAGCTCACCCGGAGATCATCGGCGGCGGACTATCGCGAACCCGACATTTACCCGCCGGTGCCGGAAAACCAAAAAATTCCCAGCAACACCATCGCGCGCAACTTATCAATTCGATCATTCCACTCTAACACCGCCGCAATGCTTCCCAGCCGAGGAATTGTGCGCTCTTTGCCTTCGGGCGCCCTCCAGAGGCCACTCTGCGGTCAACCCGTATGTTGCACATACAGTCACTCACAAATGGCCTAACCACTAATACGTATAGACCTCAAGAACCCTGGGCCGAAAACTCGGAGATGCTCGACAATTCGGTACATCGTTGAAGAGCGCTCGCTCACCTCTTACGGCTGGAACAAGAGTTGGAGTTAAGAGCATTGCGGCACCAATTGTCCTGGGAGGCGTTTCTTCTTCAAGGAACCTCTCCATCTGGGGTTACAGACTTTGGGGACAGAAGAAGACAGAAGAGCCCGCCGCTGAAGCCGCCACGACAACACCCGAGGCTCCCACTCCTCCTGAGACCATCGACCCTACACCAGCCGTCAACGATGCTCCCGTTCTCCAAGCCGAGCCTGTCGCACAGGCCGTCGAGTCTATCAAACCCACCGAATTCGACCTCGAATCTATTGCCGACCTTGCCAACCCCGCCATCCTCAACATGGAAGAGAAGATTGGTTTCTTGAAGGAAATTGGACTCGATTACGGCTGGGGTCCTACCTCTGTCATGCAATGGGTTCTTGAACATGTTCACGTTTACACGGGTCTTGGTTGGGGTGCTACTATTGTCGCAACAGCTCTCCTTTTGCGTGCCGTCATGTTCTACCCTCAAGTCCGCGCTGTCAAGTTCAGTGCCGCTTTGAACGAGTCCAAGAAGGATCCCCGTTTCCAAGAGGCTATTGATCTCATGAAGAAGGGTTACCAAACCAAGAACAACGAGATGACTCAAAAGGGACAGTTTCTCAACAAGATGGTTCGTGAGACCCACGGCGCCTCTATGACAGGCATGTTCTGGCCTTTCCTCCAGATCCCTTTCAGTTTCGGTTTGTTCCGAATTATTAACGGCATGACACACATTCCTGTGCCTGCATTGGAAGATGCTGGTTTCCTTTGGTTTACTGATCTTACTGTCGCTGATCCCTTTTACGCCCTTCCTGCCCTTGGTACGGCTTTCTTGGTCTCTTCTATTGTGGTAAGTTGTATAGTATCTCTTCAAATATGACCTCTCTAACATATGCAGATCAACGGCAAGTACCAACCCGCTGCCCAAAGGGCCACAACCAAGAAGCTTATGTGGGTGATGGGTGGTGTCACCTTCGTCTTCACATCCTACCTCGCTGCTGGTGTCAACCTGATGATGACCACCACCGGTGCGGCCGCTCTCGTCACCACCACTCTCCTCAACACCCCATCTATCCGTCATGCTCTTGGCCTCCCAGCCCAAAAGGTCGAGGAGCCCACCTACAAGCCTCCTCGCGCCACCAAGGCCAAGGGCATCGAGGGTCTCCGCGAGCGCCTGAGCGCGAACCTCAACGACATGCAAAAGGGTGTCTCTGACCAAATCGGCAACATGACCAACCAGTACAGCGGTACCGCAGAGGATCGCGCCGAGCAGGCTCGCAAGAACCAGATCCGCAAGCTCGAGGAGATGCGCCGAAAGCTTGAGCGAGAGGAGTTTGACAAGAAGTACAAGCGATAAACGCAAAATGTATCACCAAACAAGTGTAAATATAGTGAAAAGAACCTGCACCACTGTTCCCGTTGGATCAGGATTGTATAATTAGCATTGGAAGGTAGCGAAATGATATACCAAAAGATACAACGGAGCTCTTTGAATGGCGCTGGAAAAAGAAAAGGTATCTAGCATTTATCTATCAATGTAATATGACCATCCGAAACAAAAGAAAGTGACTGAAGTTGTGTGAAGCATTAAGCGTAAACGCATTTAACGACTTGTGTCTCAATTATAAACTAGGCAGTCTGCCAAGGTCCTTTTTCCCACCTGCAGCCCTTTTGCCTTTGTAATAAAACCTCCTCCCTGTTTTGCCTCTGACGGCCATCCTCTGGTAATTGATAATGGATAATTTGTAAAAAATGCTGATGCTTTCGAAGAGAGAAAACCTGAAGCTCAGTCCCCTTGTCCTTCCACCGTCTTACGCTTCCCTTCTCTATACCCAGGTGTGCCTTTGCCTTTGCGTTCCGTCATATTTATTCAGTAATACATCTTAGAAGGGCATACGAAGCCTTAGAATACAGTTCCATCGCTCTCGATCAGGATCGGGGGCTCCTTGGTATTAGGTCTGTTGATCTCGGCAATCTCGCGGCCACCCTGGTTCGCGTTAGTGTGAATCTTGGTGTTAGATAAGGAATGACTTACCCTCCAGCTACCAGCCTCTAGAAGCTGCGCCAAGGTCAACTCGTTTCCTCCCAACTCTGGCTTCAGAACTTTGTTGACTTCCTCACAGAGCAAGTCGAGGAAACCGACTGTGACACCTCTCCACTCAACAATAACATCGTCGCTAGGCTCAAACATGGGTGCTACCTCAACACCCTTAGCGCCTGTCCGTTGCACCCACTCATTATAGTTCTGTAGACCTCTCTCCAGGTCGTCCTTCTTGACGTTCAAGACACCCATATCGACGAACAGACCACCGTTTCGGTACTCGGGTAGACCAGTGAGCAATTCGGTTCCGGCAAAGTGCATCTTGAGGAGCTGTTGCATGGGTTGCATAAGCGAATAGGTGAGCCACTGTGTGAGCTTGTGGAATGGCAGGATGGACTCCCAGGCAGCGGCGTTTGAGCTGT
Organism: Fusarium nelsonii; assembly: GCA_014898925.1. Classification (NCBI taxonomy): domain Eukaryota; kingdom Fungi; phylum Ascomycota; class Sordariomycetes; order Hypocreales; family Nectriaceae; genus Fusarium; species Fusarium nelsonii. The sequence continues at coordinate 7,140 of JAAVUC010000098.1, read as the reverse complement.
TGGGGAAAGCGGAGACCTTGGGGGATGCGCCGGGCTGAGGCATCGCCTGGCAAGGCCAAGCGTCGCCGAGCGAAACGCCATTGATCGCTGTTCGGTTTGTGGGCCAGATAGGGGCGAGGCCGGTCATCAACACGTTCCACAAGACAGGCAGGGGAACGATGAGCATGGATGATGCCTGTGTCGAGGGGTGACCGAGAAGATGATCTTAAAAAGTTAGTATTGCAAAGATTGGCATTCGGCGCAACTTACCGATCAAGCATCCAGGGCGACCTTCGAAACCCCAGAAATCGTCCTTGGCGGCCAAAGCTTCACCAAGGCGGATCAGCATGTCAGTGCGACCTTGAATGCCTGCCATTTCGTTTCCAGGTTTTGATTGAAGGCCAGCAGCAAGCTTCTCAACGGTAAGAGTCTTGAGACCATCCTTGTCGACTTGGAACTTGTTGTTGGGGTTTCCGGAGAAAAGACCCTGACTAATTAGCATTGAAATGTCTGTCGCGACAAGATTTACTCACGCTCTTGAACATCTCCAAGCTGGCAACTGCGATACCCTCCGATCTTCTGTACACGCGACCGTTCTCGCTGCTCTTGTATGTCCAGGTAGTTCCAGCGCCGGCATCCAAAAGTACACTGACGAGGAAAAGATCGATTAGACGTCGGCAGCGCTCTGTATTGTCAACGTTGGTGGGCCAGGTGGAAAGTAGCTGGGCGATACGATCTCGACCACCAACAGCAAAGTGCTGGTATCTGCCGTGGCTAGGGATGCTGAGATAAGGAGCATCGTAATCTCGCTGTATTTTGTTAACCACTGCTGCTTCAATCGCGCATTCTCGCACTCCACTGCAATCTTACCTTGATGATTCCAGTAACAAATGTGACCACATCAGGAAACTTGCTCATGTCAACATCAAAATGCTTCAATTCGTTGCGCAAAGCCTTGTCGGTGACAATCTTGCTTCGCTCTCTCACAGCACCAAGACTTCGCAGATAACCGGCAGGGTCGAGCTGAGGGTCCGGAGGTCGAGGAAGGTCGATCTTTGGTAGCTTGACTGGTGACATTGGGCCGGATGTGCTAGTAGCAGAAGTTCGGTTCATGGGGTTGCGGTTGGCGCCTGCAGCAGGGGATCTCAAGCTTGACGAATGTGAGTTTACGCTCACATTGGACTGAGAAGTGTTGATGGCCTGATCGGCCTTTGGCGTCTTGTCTTTGCGTGAAAACAAGCCCATTTTGGCGGGCTTCTCGGAGAATACGGTTATACAGGTGTTGTACGGATATCAAGTTTGTTGTAGAATCTGATCTGGGCTGATAGAAAGACCAGATGAGAAAGTAGAGGCTCGGGGGTGGGGCCTCTAAGCACGGGATGGACTGGAGGGGAAGGGTCCGTGGGCGCGCGAGCAAACGGAAGTGTGAGAGAGGTACGAGCGTCGTGCGTCGTGAGTTGGTGTCGAGGGTCGGAACGAAGCGAGAAATGATTTGTCGGCGCAAAGTGCGCTGCGCAGGCGTTGACCTCGTGTGTTTGATGCAAGGGATCGCAGCAGTTGAGATGTGACAGCTCCTACCAGCGCCTGTGAATATGAGCCTTGACAAGCAATTAACAACCAACGAAACAGAAACAGTAGACGAGAGGGAAGGGGATGGGGGTAAGAAGACGGGGCGCGGCGCTTTTGAGGAACCCAAGAGCCAAACTAAGAAGCCAACTCGACTGAACTGAACTGACTGATTGACCAGGGAGGCCTAGGCATCTCGGAACAGATGAGCAGAGCAGAAGCAGTGAAGCGTATCCACAAGCATAGCGAGACCCTACCCTTACAGGTTGACGAGAAAAAAAAAAAAGAGGCGTCAGGGGGTAGACCCTCGACTCCTCTGCGGGGGTTCGGGGCTTGAAGGCTTGGAGCTAGACCCAACAGCGGCCCAGGTAAAGGACAGCCTGGGAGTGTTGGAGGAGCCCGAGCGTCGTTCGGGGCCCCTGAGTCCGTCGGCGATCGCACCCAGGGAACCAGGGATCCGCAGGGATGGTCCAGCACACGCTGAACTAGGACGCTTAGGCGGTTTATTTGGCGGCTTGCTGCCCGCTCGTTGGATTTGACGGTTATTGAGCTTGTCTAGCTTGCTCATGAGTCAAAAGGTTTTGGCGCATGTATTGCTTGGCTCGTTATTTTTTTGTATGGGTTGTTCGCCGACCATAATCTTGTACAAGGTTGTTTAAAATTATGACAAGTTGTGAATAATTGTTCATTTCCCAAGGTCTATGTTATGAATGCTTCACATTCACGGCAGATGTCTTGAGTTGATATGATGCAATTGGCGTTTCTCGTAGAACAAGGCTCATTCAGGGTGACATTGCGAAAATGAAGTTGAATGATCCTTGGTGCTGCGAGGTGACAGCCTCGCTGTATGGCCAAAATCAGCGACGCAGACTATTGGCGCCGGGTCGTACTGATTGACGGCAAGTGTCGAGACGGAAATGAGATGGCCCCAGCGAGTCATGAAAGGTTCGTGACAGCCTGCTAGTAAGGCTTTTGGTACATTGCACAAAGAGACGGAGATGTTAGTGGGTGACGGACCAGTCAAGTGCCAGCACTAACACGACCGACCTCGCAGCTGGGAATTGATTTCCCAAAGCGAACAAGCGTATCGGAAGCACAACAGCAACGAAATATTGTTCTGTTCTATTCGAATTCTGGTGAATATTGATCACCAGCGAAGAGAGGATCGGCAGGAAGCGAGACAATCAGTTGTAACGCAGTTGTAACGCAGTTCGATAGCTGCTAAACAAGACATTCTGGAATGCCTATTAAGGTCGCTCGTAATACCATAGACTCCACAATCAAACGATATCAGTTTTCTCGGGGCAGGCAGACAAGGTCTCAATGATGGTCTCTCTGAGGCTAAATTACGATAAGGACGCCAATCAGTCGAGATGTCAAGCGAAAAGAGGAAAGTGGCACTTCGGGAGAAAAAAAAAAGAAAAAGGTAAAAGCTAGAAAAAGAAAAAGAAAAAAAGACTAACCAAACAGAATGAACAAGTTGGATAGGAAAAAGCCGCCAAGAATAATAAGATTCAGATGTCGAATGTTGGAGGAGAGAAAAGCAAAGCTGCTACGACCACAATTGGGCAGGTGAGGTTGTAAGTGCAATTACCTGTGGAAATATTGGTGTTGAGGAATGAACTAGCCACCCAGCAAACCTCATCTGCCGCACCTGCCTCTATTAAAACAACACAATGAGACATGTACCTAGCAAACACAATCACCAGGCAATGTTTTCACCTTTCATCTCACAACTTGATCAATCAATTCGTAACCAACAAGCAATCATCTAAATTGCTTCTTTCCGCAGTCGCATAATCTCCACTCTTTCTCAAGGCGCATGGCACGGGGCCGGAATAGCACGTGGCAATCAGAGACAAGACGGCCCGTGAGGCTATCGAAGCTTGAATGAATGAATGAGACATGGATGGAAATATGCATACTTTTTATGGTGTCTTTATCCCGTACGATAACGAAAGAGTGCAGCACATGGCTTCGTTATAATATGCATCTCGATCACATTGCAAGGTGTCGGTGCGGCAACAACTCCAAATGCAACACTGACTCGTATAATGTTCTGACATTACGACACTTCACAATCCTATCAGCACATTTCCATTATCTCACCAGCATACAGTATGCTAATGTTGTGCACCAGATTTGCGAGTCAGCCTCATACCACCCACACAACCTTTGTTGTCGCTTTTTAGACTGTCAAGCCCTGCATTGCCATGCAAGTCGACGGGGTACAATGATACCTCAATGTCACATTGAACCCTGGTATCTTATCTTGGTCCGGGGTTGCATCCTTGTCTGGAAGGAATATTCAGGAACAGTATTGCATATTTATTCTTCACTTGAATTTCTTCCGGCCTTTTAAGAAAGATCACTGTGAGAAGCTTTACAGAGCACTGACTCGGGCGTCATCATGGACAACCTTATGAATGGTCCACTGCAGTAGCTCTTGTCGATCCCGTCCTTACATTGTTCAAGGATCTTTGTGCAGATTCCGGTTGGTGATCTACCAAGCATGGGCCAAGCGAGTGACAACCGAAGGTCATTATTCGCCATGTCTAACACAAATAGCTTACGGTCGGCCTGCCTCTTTGGCCCTACCATGGATTGACCGAAGAGAACTAGCTAACCCGACCAGGGAGCAATTTACTTGGTAAATCACCCGGAACTAATCACCAAGTCAGGGGTAATCCCAAGGTTTGTCTGCCCCCTTCCTCTGGATGCTGGTAACGGCTTCTTTTCCATCAAGCTTCTGCTGACTCTCCCCCATGAGAGTCTAGCAATCATTGGCCGCCTAGTTACAATAGCGCTTTGTTAAGTGTCTGTGCGAGTGACTTTCAATGTTGTGCATCGTCAATTCGCGCCTCACCCGCACCAGCATCACCCAATGACGTTGCCTAACAACAGTGATTATAGGGTTCACCTTGACCCTCATGACTTTACACGACATTATATTACCACAATATTGCTAATCTTCATGGAACCCAAGCCCAGCATCGTCGATCTAATCGTCGCTACTTACGAGTCCTTATCCACTACTCAGGCCGAAGCAAAAGAACCTTCCCTGTTGTCAACGGAACAATAGACGCTTGGTACCAAAAACGGCTCCGACCCTTGAATTCATCGGCCCGGATCGTCTTCCCCCGGCGGAACCAGGCCATTTTGGGGCTTCACCGGGTCTTCACCATAGCCTTTCCGACTCTCTGATCCTGGTCGTTGTTCCTGGCTAGGCGGAACCTACATGAGGAGACTTTAGGCGATTGGTAACGGCAACGAGATTAGGGGATGTAGAATGGAAGCCCGGGAGAAGGGCTCTGGCTCTGGGTGTCGTGACCATCGAAATACCGACTCTGTATTCCATACCATGGGATCCAAACTACCTACTCAACGTTAAGAAAGGGTAATTCTTCGATTAATTTTGAGTTCTTCTAGGTCAAAACAAAAGATCTGGAGGGTCTTGGTTCTGCACTCAATCTTGCATATCCATTCCGCGCCATTATGATCTTCCTCGTTAGCTCGGGCGAGCGGGTGGCAGACGGTCTTGAGCTTGGCCGATATCTCCAAACTCCAAGATTGTCAATGTCGCATGTGGTATTTTGCGTTGTTTTTATCCTCTTCCAATTCATTTACCAATTTTCCCGAATACCATGTCTCCCCAATAAAACCCCCTGTCGCCGGGTTAGTTCCCCGTAGGCCCGCCTATTCGTTCAATTCGTTCTTTTTAACATTACATTATCGCTTGATTACAAGCACTCTGATCCCACATGGCAACCTTACCCTACTATTTGCAGAACCCTCGTTCAGGTTGAGCCTGGCTGGCAGATTATTCGGTGTTCCATGTGATGGCGTCGGGCTTTCTTCATTAGGTTCAACTAGGCTTCGTCCTAGATACAAATTCGACCTCGCGCCGTGCCCCGGACTATGCACGATTTTGTATTGCATGACTCTTGCGCGTTTCTGAGGATCAGCTACAGGATGTTGTGGGTTTACTTTTTGTCTCTCTTGAATCTGATATAGAATGTTGAGGGTGTCGCGGTTGAATCAGTTATGAAAGACATAATACTACAAGCTTATGCGTGGTATCATCTTTCTCAGGGTCCATAAAGCAGAATTTCCAAGCCCTCAACCCCTGCTCGTTCCCACGTTTTCCACACCTTGGGGACCTCTCTCGGTGCCGCAGTACTGCATTTAACCAATCCTTGTTGTCATCTCCATTCCATCATGCCCTGAAGGAAGTTTCGTCCGAAATAATGATGCCATGTCCGTAATTCACGCCGTTCTTCCTCCGTAAGTGACTTTCTCATTTGTTCCTCCTAAATGCAAGGTTGCTGCTCCTCCCTCGGGACGTTTCAGCCATGGCCAGAAACAGACCTTCCCTCCGATGATCCCATCGCTTCGTTGCACTGTGACCAGAGAGCCGGTAACCTAAGCTGTTCTGGTCTGCATCAATTAAACTTTTCGCTTCGGTTTCACGATACGAATTGTATTGTCAAGATTTACTACTCTGGTGTTCTAACCTGATCAACCGAGGCTGCTAATGTTTTCTAGAAGAGGGCAATAGAGTGGCTTGACTCCTGTGACGCTAAAGAATTGATCTAGAATTGATTTTTGTGTCTTTTATCGTTTGATACTTGTCTATTTCCGGAGAAGAAAGAAGCTCGAGGCTGAAACAGACGTTTCTTGTGGCTACTATGATAGTTGCAATAACGTTTAGTCTGGACGATTTAGACGCGAGGCCCTTGCGCTGAATCAATCTGCAAAACGAGGGCGGGTGTTTCTGTCATTTTTCAGAAGAGTGCTCGAGGCTCTTGGTGTTCGTAGTTTGTATCAGATATTTGAGTTTAAAGGTGAAACCGAGTACATGAATCGCTCAGGCACAGGCACATGTTTAGTGAGGCTGACTGATGGAGTAGTCGGTTATGGAAAGGAATTAAGGTGAAACTAATCGTGTATGCGGATGACGTGTATTGATCTCTGCTATGTGTCTCCATGATGGCTGTGTTCTTGGGTTCATACATGGCCTTTCTGTGCTGGAGATAGCTCAGCAGATTTGCGTTGTCCTGTTCTCTGTCATATCCCCGGTTATTTCTTTACTAAAAGACATAGGTCAGGCCCAATCATCAAATGTCTTGGATGGCTTTATTATCGTCTCATGGGACCTGCAAAAGTCTTGTGTGAAACTTAAACAGAGGTAGTCTTATGGAAAGGGCGTTTTTAAAACACCGATAAGTGAGGTCATAACGTTTTAAAGCTTTAGAATCTAGGAATATTGATATATAAAAGAAGGTGATTGCATATTAACCTCTGATAGCCTTCTTTATGACTGGTGGCCGTTGTAGATATTTACCAGTCTGGAGAAGTTATTTCGTCAACCGGGCTGTGATTCACGTTGAGTCTCGGGTAGACTAAATCTTGGGAATAGCTTCATCAATGGAGCTGCGACCACTATGACTCTTGGATGAAATTATTTGGCACATCCATTACCCAGGGTTCAGCTCCAGTCAGATTGATATGAATCTACATCTGGCTGCATTGTGCCGCGCGCCTGTCAGTCCTGGGCTTGCACATGCATTCAGCGTACAGGCGAGGCTCTAACGC